>VVHJ01048540.1:0-12782 GCA_015107715.1 Tylochromis polylepis | reverse complement strand
CAGAGACACACATTCCTGGGTGCAGGGGTCATAAATTAGGAGGCCCTTTCTCTCTCAAACCTGTGGTGGAGCTGAAACAAAGAGATCCACACCTCAAATGGAAAATCCCCAAAGAGCTCTGGTCGGATGGCACTCCATGGTACCGCGGGAATCACGCACGTATGGGGACGCGCACATGGACACTTGCAGGCGTGCACGCACATACACAACTATTGTACTTTAGGTTAGATTTACGATTGGGCTCGGCCCTATAAAACTTTCGTTCAGACAAAGAAACTTTGAGACTGCTGGCGGGAACTGCACTGGAGCAGATCTCCACCTCCGGAGGTTTTTTAAGGTACTTTTATTATGGAAAATAAAGTTTGAAAACCTGCTGAGTTGTAGTGCGTCCTTTCAGTGGCCTCGGAAAGATCAAGGAGACCAGGGCTTGTTTTGTAAATGTAACACTACCCACAGCTCGTGACCATAGGTGAGGGTTGGGACATAGATCGACCGGTAAATTGAGAGCCTTGCTTTTATGCTCAGCTCTCTCTTCACCACAACAAACCGGTACAGCGTCCACATCACTGCAGCCGCAGCACCAATCCGGCTGTCGATCTCCCGCTCCCTTCTACCGTCACTCGTGAACAAGACCCCGAGATACTTAAACTCCTCCACTTGGGGCAGGAACTCGTCCCTGACCTTAAGTTGGCACTCCACCCTTTTCCGACTGAGGACCATGGCCTCAGATTTGGAGGTGCTGATTCTCATTCCCACTGCTTCACACTTGGCTGCGAACCACTCCAGTGTGAGCTGCAGGCCGTCACTTGATGAAGCCAACAGAACCACATCATCTGCAAAAATCAGAGATGAGATTCTGAGACCACCCAAGTGAAAGCCTTCCACCACTTGGTTACACCTAGAAATCCTGTCCATAAAAATTCTGAACAGAATCGGTGACAAAGGGCAGCCCGGGAGGAGTCCAACACCCACTGTAAATGAGTCCAGCTTATTCAAGGTTCAAGGTTCAAAGCTTTATTGTCAAGCGTTATTGCTGGCTATGTGGACCAAGCTCTTGCAACAGTTGTATAAAGATCAAATGGGCCAGACACCCCATACTCCCAAAGCACCTCCCACAGGACACCCCGAGGGACACGGTCAAATGCCTTCTCCAAGTCCACAAAATACATGAAGACTGGTCGGGCAAACTCCCATGCGTCCTCAAATAACATCAAGAGGGTAAAGAGCTGGTCCAGTGTTCTGCATCGGGACAAAAACCACATTGTTCCTCCTGTATCCGTGGTTTGACTAACGGACGGACTCTCCTTCCAGCACCCTGGCATAGACTTTCCCAGGGAGGCTGAGGAGTGTGATTCCCCTATAGTTGGAGCAGACCCTCCGGTCCCCCTTCTTGAAGAAGGGAACCACACCCCTGGTCTGCCAATCCAGAGGTACCGCCCCTGATCTCCACGCAAGATTGTAGAGGCGTGAAAGAAAAACAAATTTAACTAAATTAATATAAATGGGATTCAACACTCATTCTGTTGCCATCATGTTCTATGTCAGACCATATCATCACAATTGGTTTAGTCTCATGTACTGAAATTGTAGGGTAAAATTAGATTAGAATGTTGGATTAACAGTCTTACAAAATAAAAATAACAAAAAATAAAGCAAACGTGGCAGTTCAGCTTCTTAATAGCACATATTGTCATCAATGAATAATTATTTCTATGATAACCAGAAAACAGAACTTAGTTAACTTTCATTTTAATGAATTATATCAAGGACATTGGGGGAAAAAAAGAAAACAAATCAATTGTTAGTATCCATAGAAATGAGGAAAACAAAGTTGGTGAATAAAGAGATCTATTGATTCATCACCCTGAACAGGTCACCAACCTGATGCAAGACTAACACAAGACTGCAATAAATTTTGTAAAGCTATTTGTGATGGCAAGAGGATAAACTCTCCTAATGATGGTGGCCTAAAAACTTTTGTCAGGATGGTCATAATATACATTTTATTCATGAAATCAGATTAAATAAAACACCTGTGGATGACAGCAGTTTATATACTAATCTGAAAACAAAACAAAGAAAACAAATGAAAGAAGGGCAAGAAAACAGCTTGTAATCAAACATGCGCATATGGAGTGTATTTTCAGGTCAACCATTTCCAGAATAAAAAGTATCAATGAAAGTCTCCACTCAGTTTCCACTCAGCACAAAGAGAGCCCCCAATATAAATATGTAACACAGAGTGGAATAAAAGTTAAATGTGTTTTATTACATGTGAAAAGACAATACAGATTGATGCAGGCTAAAAGATGCAATGGACAGCAAAAACAGAACATTAATATTTCATAGTTTGTTTTCATTGATAAGATCAGTTGCCTTTTGTTTGAAATCTGGTTCAAGTTTACACTCATTCAACAAGATCTTTACATAACAAGCTACGTGACTGACATGTAACACACCGATTGGCCGATGATGTGATCCTGCATCATTATAGGTTACATAGTAAAAATAACAATAATAGCAAAATTGCAATCACACAGTTTGTGTGAACTGATACCAGCATGTTTGGTGGTAAACGCGCCTTAGATTCCTATGATGATCTGAATGTTTGAAACAAGAAAAATCCTTCATAAAATTACTTGTTTCTGTACTCTTCTTTTACCTTTTTTCTCTGTATTTGTCCCACTCCTTCCTACCTTGTCATGTTTTCTCTTCTCTGTTTTATCTCTTCTTTCACTGCAGGGAATCAGCAGCCTGTTTAGCTCTCTCAAAGTGGTACGTCTGCTGCGTTTGGGTCGAGTTGCCAGAAAGCTGGATCATTACATTGAGTATGGTGCTGCTGTGCTGGTTTTGCTGGTGTGTGTGTTTGGCCTGGCAGCCCACTGGCTGGCCTGTATCTGGTACAGCATCGGATACTATGAGGCGATTGATGAGAACACCAACACTGTGAGGATGGACAGCTGGTTGTACCTTTTAGGAGAGACAGTTGGAACGCCATACAGATTCAATGCTTCAAGCTCAGGCATCTGGGAGGGCGGGCCCAGTAAAGACTCGGCCTACATCACTTCGTTGTACTTTACCATGACCAGTCTGACCAGTATTGGCTTCGGAAACATAGCACCAAACACAGATGGAGAGAAGATCTTTGCTGTAGCCATGATGATGATTGGATGTGAGTCCCTGTCATTTCCTTTCAACTTATTTCTCTGTGACAAATATGCAAAACATTTCTGCCTGCCAGTTGTTTTTTGAGTTTATCGAGGTACTTGGCAAGGCAATTGCTGAACTTACCAGTTTTTCAGTGGATTCAACTCTCACATTGTCTTCTGTTTTCTTATGTTACACCAGACAGACTCCATGATGCTGAGACCAGGGCTCTTTCTATAGTCTCTAGATTATCTCTTGCACTCTCTTTGTACTGCTTGTCAATCACTTCTTCCTGTCAAAGCAACTTCTTTTAGTTCTTTATGACTCTGACTAGATTGTCAAATGCCTCCCCTTGGTATTAAGGCAATTTCAACAATCTGAAACTTCTTAGTCTAGGCTTTGCCATATTTAACCAACCTAATGTCACAGTATACAACCTGGTAACATCCTGGAATATCTGTAGTTATACTGTACACCTGAAAGTAAGGAGCTAAAGCATGCTCTTTAAGCTCTAGTCAACTGCTACCAGAGAGGCTTTTCACATTATACAGTCTTTGTTACATTCATTGTTAATATTAGCAAAATCACATCATCTTCTCACAACACTTTCAAAGTGAAACATCCAGAGACAGAGGATATTATGATTCATAGCTCTGTCAGTCAACCTACACGTGAATAATATTTTAATGATCAAAATAACCTGAATAGGTAAACTTAAACCACAGGACTGTGTGCAATATAGACCCAAACAAATGATGTTTTTAAGGTTCAGATTGAGCTTATAGAAAATGGCCTTGTTAGACCTCCAACTGTCTTTGGGAGCAAAATTAATGTAATGTTCTGTGTTCTCCATGTCGAGTGTGTTTAAATATATATATGAAATATATAAATTTAAATATAGAAAACTATTAATGTCCATCTAGTTTACTGTACTAGAAATACCACTGACAAGACAACAACAAAAAAAACAATTTTCTTTTTTTCTTGCCAAATTGCTCAGCCCTCCCAGAAACTGTTGTTAGGTTTCCATTGCATTTGTTCTTGGTATTCAGACTCTCCAGAAGATACATTTCTTTTTCTTTTTTCTTTTCTTTTTCAAGTGTTAGTCTAGCCCACCAGCAATATCACAAAATGTTCTGTTCCCATTCCTGCTCTGCAGAAGACAAATCCTTCTATTTTAATGTCTTTGGATTTCCATTAACACCACTATAAAAACAGTCTATTTTATGTAACTGCTGAAAGTGAAGGCAAGCAGACAGTTTGATGTTTTCCAGAGCAGAGAGGACATCTGCACGTAAAAGCTTTTCCTCACTGAGCTGAAGAATGAGGAGCTTTAGAGTTGACAATTTGTCTCCTTGATCGGAAGCTCCTGTCACCTTGTGTCATATCAGGATCTACAGTCTGTTAGCCTAGATCAGATTCACACACCTAATGTTGCAGAAAAGGTAATCACATCAAATAGGCGACTGAAGCTTCACTTGCAAATTGAAAATAATGAAAATATCTGATTTGTGATAGCATTGTTAGGCAGCAATGAAATACCCTTGAAATTAGATTAAGAGGCCACTGAGTGTTTAATGAAAATACATTTCTAACACAGTTTTAGTTGCTGTTTTTGAGTGTGCAGCGATTTATGTGGCTCTGAGAGCTTGTCTAGAATTCACAAGGAACACTGACGAAAGCTGTATTTAACACACCTTTCTGGTCCACAAAGTGGCTGAAAGCCTCTGGAGGTTGACACTGGTTGTCATAGCCGAGAATCAGTTTGGGTCATTAGCAATACGAGTGGGAGAGTTATAATGCTTACTGCAATATCAGGTTGGAAACTGCAGGAAAGACAAAAATAGATGGTTAATTTCCTTTCCAGAACATTATACATCTGCAATATCTATATCAGAGATATTGGACTGAAATCTGTTCATCACTTCTGTGATAATACCAAGAGATTCCCCATTTTATGTAGCCTAAGGAGCTTGGAAAGAAAGCAACTGGACTTCTTTAAGTTTCTTGAAGACGTTTCATCTCTCAACCAAGAAGCTTCTTCAGTTCTAAAACCAAATGGTGGCGAGTAGTACGTACAGAATAGAATAAAAAGAATCTGGACATTGAGGAGAATGGAAACCTTAACATTGAAGTTTATTGGAAGCCCAGAGACACAGACCAGTACCACTACCCTTTGGAACACAGACTTGCAGTAATAAGGACCCTGCAACACCGGGCAGAAAATGTTTCCTCTAAGCCAGAAGGGAACGAAAAAGAACGCACACATCTAAAGAAAGCTCTTAAACCATGTGGTTATCCCAACTGGGCCTTCATCAAATCAGCAAAGATGCACGGGAAAGAAGGTCTGACACCAACGAGGGAGAAATGACCAACGGAACAACACTGTCATCCTTTATGTAGCAGGTTTATCAGAGAAACTCAGGAGAATTTTCTTCACGCATGACATCCCAGTACACTTCAGACCCAGCCACGCCCTCAAACAAAAATGGGTTCATCCCAAGGATAAAACCTCTACACTGGAGAAAAGAAACAGCCACTCAGTAAACCCATGGCACAACATAGAAGAGCCACTTCAACAAGACAAAATTCAGCTGTATATCTGCATCTAAAGGATAAAGGTCTCTCTTTCAAGGTTGCCAATGTTCACATTTTGGACAGGGAAGACAGATGGTTTAAAAGAGGAGTGCAAGAAGCCATCTGCAGTGGTATGAAAAAGTGTTTGTCCCCTTCCTGATTCCCTATTTTTTTTGTATATTTGTCACATTTTAATGTTTGAGCTCATCAAACAGGTTTAAATATTTGACAAAGATAACACAAGTAAACACAAAATTCAGTTTCTAAATAAAGCTGTTATTATTAAGGGGGAAAAAAATTCAAGTCTACATGGCCCAATGTGAAAAACACACACACATTCATACTCTGATGAATGTGTGTGCCAAAGTTTTGAGCCAGCCCCATTTCTATGTATTTTGCTAGAAAAATGGGAAATAGGTGCAGCAATTTTGTGAAACATGCTAAAGCATACATCAAAATACAGTATGTTTGACATAATCAAAACTTTTTCTAATGAAGTTGAAAGTCAATTCTTGATTTGTCCACCTTTATTCTTAAGCATAGCCTTAACTTTCTTTCTCTCTTTCGCTTTCATGTAATTTTTTGAAGTAATCTTTAGGAAAAACTCTTCTTGATTCTTCTTGACTTCTTGAAGGTAATTCCAAAGCTGTTCATTGGCAGTTGACTGCCTTTTGTTCTGTTCTCTGTCAAAATGATCCCATACTGCTTCAATAATGTTGAAGCCCAAGCTCTGGGGAGTCAATGCGTGACCGGTACTGTTCTATTGTGTGTTTCTCTATCTAAATTTTAATGCACTGCCAGTGTATTTGGGATCTTTGTCACGATGAAAAATTAAGCCACTGCAACATGGTACACTGGCTGAAATGCAGCCCCACCCCATGACAGCACATCCACTGTATTAGATTGGTGCAGACACTAACTCTTGTACCTCTCTCCTGATCTCCTCTGTAAATATTAACAACAAACCAAAAATTTCAAATTTGTATTCATCACTACATAACTTGTTGCCACTGGCTTTCAGTCCAGTTTTTCTGTATTCTGACATAGCCTAGCTTTTTCTCCCTGTTTCAATTCTTTAAGAATTGCTTCTTTATAGTCACCTAGGTCTTTGTTAAATTTTTGTCTTTCAGATACTGCCATTTGCAGCTTCAGGTCTGCCATTTGTTCTTTTGTTTAAAATTTGTGTAGTTTCCTCAGATTTATCAAGGACACACTGCCCACCATGCCAAATTATGCAAAGTTTTCAACTAATAGTGTCTCTATCCAGGGGGTCTCAGTGGCTGTAGGTACCTTATCTAATGGAACAAAATGTGCTGCTTTGGAAAACCTGGCTACAATGGTGAGGATGGCCGTCTTGCCGGATGAGGGGGGAAGCCCAGTAACAAAATCCAAAGCTATGTGTGACGAGGGTCTGTGGGGTATAGTTAGCGGTTGGAGAAGTCCCACGGGACATTGATTAGAGCTTTTATTTCGAGCACAAACAGTACAGGCCGCCACATATTTTCGGACATCGTTCTCCAACGACTCCCACCAGAAATGATGTTTTAATTATGAATTTGTTCTACTCACACCTGGGTGTCTGGGAGGACACCCAACCAATGGAGGACAGCTCCGCAGGCAGATGGTGGTACCTATTGACAGTTTGGTGGACCTGTGCCAGGGTCTGGTTCCTCTCTGAGAACATGACAGATGGTGCCTTCAATTTCCCAGGTTACTGCTCCAATCCTACAGCTGGTTGGAAGGAGAGGTCAGTTCCGGAGGAGTGGAAAAGGAAGACAAATGGCTAGAGAGCGAATCGGGTTTAACATTATGAGAGCCTGGACAGTAGGAAATGGAAAAGTTAAATCTGGTAAAAAAAACAGCGACCAATGGGCCTGGCGAGCATGAAGTCTCTTGGCCTTTTGCAGATAGATGAGGTTCTTATGATCTGTCCAAATGGTGAAGGGGTGCTGGGCCCCTTCCAGCAGATGCCACCATTCCTCCAGAGCTAATTTTACTTGAGGTCTCCTATGTCAAAGTTTTTCTCAGCCGGGGAAAGCCAGCATGAGAAAAATGCACAAGGTTGCAGTTTACCCTGGGGGTCCCCGTGTTGGGAAAGTACCGCACTGACGCTTTCGTCCGGTGCGTCTACCTCTACAATGAATGGCTTAGAGTGTCTTGATGAGTGAGAATGGGTGCTGTGGAAAAGAGTCGTTTTAGCTGAGTGAAAGCGGCATCAGCCTTATCTGACCAGACAAACGGAATCTTAGTGGAGGTGAGTTGTGTGAGGGGTGATGCAACCTTACTGTAATCCCGAATGAACCGTCGGTAGAAGTTAGCAAATCCCAAGCACTGATGAAGGTGTTTATGGGTTGCAGGAACGGGCCACTTAGCCACAGCCTTGATCTTGGCCGGATCCGTCTTCACCTGCCTCTCTGTCAAAATATACCCAAGAAAGGTTACAGATGGTGCATGAAACTTACATTTTTCAGCTTTAACATAGAGACGGTTTTCAAGGAGGCGTTGTAAAACAGAGCACACATGGACCTTGTGTTCTTGTAGCAATTTGGACACAAACACATTCAGGAAGTCCCGGAGCACATCATTCATGAGAGCTTGAAAAACTGCAGGAGCATTAGTCAAACCAAAAGGCATTACCAGGTATTCAAAATGGCCCAACGGTGTTTGAATGCTGTCTTCCATTTGTCCCCCTCTGTTATGTGCACCAGATGGTAAGCATTTCTCAGGTTGAGTTTAGTTAACACTGTGGCCCCATAAATGGGCTCGAAGGTGGAGTTGATGAGCGGCAAGGGGTACTTGTTCTTAACAGTAATTTCATTTAATCCCCGGAAATCAATACAGGGGCAAAGAGAGCCATCCTTTTTGCCCACAAAGAAACCCCTGAACCCACCGGGGAGGAAGAGGGACGAATGATACCAGTTGCAAGGGATTCACAAATATATTTTTCCATTGCCTCTCACTCCAGTTGTGACAGATTATACAGCCGACTGGAGGGTAGAGGCGCACCTGGCAGTAAGTCTGTTGCACAGTCATACGGGGAATGTGGTGGGAGTGAAAGTGCCTTGTCCTTACTAAAAACTTCTTGCAGGTCATGGTATTCTACAGGCACAAGGGAAAGGTCTGGAGGAGCTGGAGGAGGACTCGAATGCTGGGGGCAGGATGGAAGCGCGAAGGTAAGACAATGAGCTAGACTGAAAAGACTAGCCTGGAGATTGACTGGATAGACTGGAGATTTTACGACCGGACCAATCTATGTGGGGATTGTGTTTCTCTAACCATGGGAAGCCTAGGATGAGAGAGTGTCTGGTGACCTGAATGTGAGAAAGGTGAGTGATTCACGGTGGTTCCTGGACACGATTAAATTAACTGGTTCGGTGCGATGAGTAATCTGTGCCAATACTTGATTATTGAGGGCAGTTGCTGTGATGGGATGGTCAAGAGGAATGAGTGGAAGTTGGAGCTGATTGGCTAAATCAAAGTCGATTAAGCTCTCCTCAGCACCCGAATCTAGGAGCGCATGCAACAGGTGAGACACATGGGGCAAACTAATAGTCACAGGGAGTATTAGATGGGGCTTAGAGCTAACTGCGGATCCGTCCACCCGTATCCCCATACTTACTGGCAGGCGGAGCCTTTTGATCGCACTGGGCACGATGCAATGAAGTGATCTGGGGCCCCACAATACAAACATGCCCTGAAGCGAAAACGCCTTTCCCTTTCTTTCAGCTGACAGTCATGAGTGGCCGATTTGCATAGGCTCGGGTGGAGATTTTGAAGTCGGCGGTGGAGAAGGTGACACGGAAGTAACTGCCAAAGGAGCTGGACTGGAACTGGAAATGGGAGCAGAGCGGAGCAGAAGAAAGATCACTGGGATCTGTAGTTCCTCTCGGCCTCTATCAGGATTGACAATTGCCTGAGAGAGAGAGAGAGAGAGAGAGAGAGACCAAATCCTCGAATATGGCCGGCTCATCATGGGAAGCCTGTGCATCTGATCATTCAGGGCATGCAGGAAAACCCCTTGCAACGCATGATTGGGCTGATGATAATAAATTCTGCTACACTGCGTCTTCCTTGCCTGAGATTTAATAATCTCTTTGCCGTACTACCCTCAGAAGCTGGATGAGAAAACGCCTTTTTAAACTCACCCAGGAAAACATCATACGGGCACATGGAAATCGGACAGAATGTGAGAAACGCTTCAGCCCAAGCCAGTGCTCTTCCCCTCAGCAGTGCTATGAGATAGGAGAGTTTAGAAGCATCGTCGGGGAAAGAGAGAGGCGAATGACTGAACATCAGGGAGCACTGGAGCAAGAAACGCCCGCACCGCCCTAACTCTCCGGAAAATGGTTCAGGAGCAGGAGAGACAGCGTCCTGAAAAATCAGCACGAAGGGTGGGGGTGTAGCGACGAGACCTGGCATGGCATCCCCTGGGTCGGCACAGGACCGGTCCCGGTGCCGACCAGCTTGAATGCTTTGGTAGATGGGAGAGAAGTTACAGCTGAAAGTGTGTTTGTGAATAAATTCATGTTACAAAATAAGAAACACCTTAACTGCTGCACACAACAGCTCAGTAGTGGACCTCTAGACCTGGCTTCTGTTCTGAACCTGCTGTTATTGTTTTAGCAGCTCCATCTCTGTGCTGAGGCTGCACAGTAACCTTTCGGGAGGTCACAGTAAGTTCTCTATGCTGCAGTCAGCTCCACACTTTGACTGTGTTCATAGTGGATGACAGCAGGCTCCTGCTGCATGCTGGATGGGGTCGGCATTGATCTGATGACCCAGAGTGCATACTGCTGACAGGCAGTGAGGGAGAGCAGCTGAGTCAGGGATAGACTGTAGCAGGCATTGATAGGCTGAGCTGTGGATTTGCTAAAGGTTAATTTTTTGATACAGAGAAACACCAGGGCACATGTTCATTACCTTGTAGGAAAGACAACAGAAAGTTCCAAAGAAACATCTTTAGAGTAAAAAAACAATTGTCTGTGTGTTAGAAATGTCCTCCTGCTTATAGCCAACTATAAGCTTTGAAGAGCAACTCTCAAATGATCACTTGCATGAGGCAAGAATCAGAGATTTGGACTTTTTTAATATGTTAGTCTGAGGTGGGAAATTAATGTCTCTGTATGATTTGCAGCACAAAATGAATCCCCAGTCCTGTAATGTATTAACACAAGCCACAGTTAACAACAGTCACACAGCACTTTATTAAATAAAGTATTTATCTCCTTCATAGTGCTGATCAATTTAGAATCACCAATTAACTTAGCATATGTTAGGACTGTGGGAGGAAGCCAGAGCACCCACACAGGCACAGGAAGAACATTAAAACTCCACAAAGAAAGGCCAGAGTCATCAAACTTTTCATACTGTAAGATTACCAAACTACTGCACCATCCTCTACTGTGATTTCACTGAACAAAAACCTTAAATCATAAAAAAAATCTGTTACAACTATTGAGCATTTACATTTAAGTGCCTGATTAACAGAATGTAAACAGATGATAAAACTGAAATTATGTCCTTTCCGGAACAGTTCTTTGTCATCATTATTTCAAAGAATGTTTTGAGGTCTATTAAATGAATCACACAGTATGTTAATGTGCTTTTACAAATCATGTCTTCTCTCTGCCATTAATTTAAAAAAAACAGTCACTTTTTATTATCTTTCACTTCAGTGTCTTTAAACTTTAATGAGGAGCTATTTGTAGCTGATATAACAAGGAGTTTCAGAAATTTCAGACAACTTGCACAAGTATTCTAGCATTGCTATGGATAGAAATTCCCTACCCAACC
The DNA here is from genome assembly GCA_015107715.1 of Tylochromis polylepis. NCBI lineage: Eukaryota > Metazoa > Chordata > Actinopteri > Cichliformes > Cichlidae > Tylochromis > Tylochromis polylepis. The sequence goes on along the minus strand of VVHJ01048540.1, from coordinate 1,265 downwards.
TAGCACCACTGACTAAAAATGGGCTGTGAGGTCAGTTTCATGGTCATTAATATGCAAATTGTCATGACCGTTGATCAAAGTCCACTGGTCAATGACCACTGACCATTTATCAGTGACCATTGATCAATGGTCGCTTAAGCAGAGTTTATCCACATGACTATGGCAGTGGCCAGTGGAGTTAGATAGTTAATGGACACAGGCAGTTCTCTGCACCTCTTACTGGACTTTCATATGGTCTTCACATTTTTGCGTTTTCTATATAAATGGCTTCTGTAACACAATAGGTTTTTAAATAAAGTATTTTGTATCTTATAATATGGTATTTGATCGCATCTATAAGTGGCTGAAGTGATTGCTGCAACATTGCAATTTCTCTTTTGTAAATAATAAAGACAGGTTTGACAATATAACATCTACAATGTAGGTTTTGAAGAGAAGTATAAGAACTTAATGTTCTATGTCTGCTATTTACAGCGCTGCTATATGCCACCATCTTTGGTAATGTCACCACCATCTTCCAGCAGATGTACGCCAACACCAACCGGTACCATGAAATGCTCAACAGTGTGCGAGACTTCCTCAAACTCTACCAGGTCCCTAAAGGCCTGAGCGAGCGTGTGATGGACTACATTGTGTCCACCTGGTCCATGTCAAGAGGCATTGATACTGACAAGGTAACAATTCAGTCCAAATCATTGTGTCAACAGAAGTGGCACTGCTGGTTGTGGCTGTATTTTTTTTTTAAATTTATTTATTTATTATGAATTTTTATTTTTATACAGTTGTAGCTAAAATTTTAGCAGTGGCATCACTGCCCAACCAAACTGAAACCAGAATTCTTAAAGTTTTAGGTTAGTTTTGAATACCCTTGGTACTCTTGACTAGGTTATATATACAGTCGTGGCCAAAAGTTTTGAGTGTCACATAAATATTGGAAATTGGAAAAGTTGCTGCTTAAGTTTTTATAATAGCAATTTGCATACACTCCAGAATGTTATGAAGAGTGATCAGATGAATTGCATAGTCCTTCTTTGCCATGAAAATTAACTTAATCCCAAAAAAACCTTTCCACTGCATTTCATTGCTGTCATTAAAGGACCTGCTGAGACCATTTCAGTAATCGTCTTGTTAACTAAGGTTAGAATGTTGACGAGCACAAGGCTGGAGATCATTATGTCAGGCTGATTGGGTTAGAATGGCAGACCTGACATGTTAAAAGGAGGGTGATGCTTGAAATCATTGTTCTTCCATTGTTAACCATGGTG
>VVHJ01048532.1:7298-30674 GCA_015107715.1 Tylochromis polylepis | reverse complement strand
ACCCAAAACACAGCAAAAGTGGTGAAGAAATGGTTAGCAGACAAAAACATTAACGTTTTGCAGTGGCCCAGCCAGAGTCCTGACTTGAATCCCATTGGGAATCTGTGGAGGAGACCCTTCAACCTGAAAGAGTTGGAGCTCATTGCTAAAGGTGAATGGGCAAAAATACCTGTGGAGACATGCAAAAAGCTGGTCTGCAATTATAGGAAGCGTTTGATTGCTGTAATAGCCAATAAAAGCGTTTCTATTGATTATTGAGAAGGGTATGAATAATTTTGGACATGACACTTTTGCTCAAATGTAAATAAAAGCTGAGAAATATTTTTTCTTCCGCAATGATGCCTCTTGTACATCGTCTTATTATCGTTTGGGAGATGCCTGTGTCATTTCTGGTCAAAAAACAAAAAACAAAAAACTTGCTGGTTGAATAAAAGTAACTTTAAGTCAAAATTTGCCAGGGGTATGAGTAATTATGGGCTTGACTGTAGATAGTTAGATAGTTTATCTAATTCCATTGAAATAACCCTTCTTGCAAAAATCCAGGGATCGTCAGAGTCAGCAGAATTCAAAGCAAATCATCAAAAGTCAATCAATCACTTCACCAAAATTCATTACAGTAAATCCAATGAGAATTCACTCTGGACCAAGAGATGCATTGACCATCAAACTGACATTTCTGTCCACATTGGCTTTAAAAACTCAGGGATTAGGGTACAGCCATGATCTATGAACCACTGCAGCCGCTTGCTCAGTTTGTGTATGCAAGGCAAACACAGTATGTGTCCAGTCACATCTTTGGCTACAAGTACATTTGGTGCATGTCCAATTGCATACTTGCATGGAAATTACTTTCTTATTATGTGCCTTTATGAAAATCAACATCTAGCATAGTTTAATCATATAACACGAGAATGTGTATTTATAGGACAGAGCACAAAAATGCAAATCATAACCATAGCACGGAGCGTGCTGTAGCTTTTGTCCTCATACATGCTTTTCTGTATATTTAAATGAATCCTCCTAGGTTGTTTTGACTACAGCTATGTTTGAAACTGAATGGAAATACTTTAACCTGATATAATAAGGCCCACTCATAATATCATGAGTTCTTAGAGTTACCACAAACAACTGCAGATGACCCTGAGTGTTAAAAGCGCAGAGAGACAACATCACCTCATTCAGTACAGTACAAATGCTTATTTGACAGCATGTTGTGAATATATTTTGAATAATAAGCTCAGTGCTATTATCTTTATTGTGGTGGAAATAGAATTGTCGCTGACATCTGTCTTGCAGTTTCCATTGTGGATGCAAATGTGTACCTCAGTGTTTATAGTAACATGAAACAGGATGGCATTTATCGACTCTAAAAAGTAGATTCATGCATAAATACTTCTCTTTGCTGACTTTAAGTCTCTATTATCACCATTAAAGCTTTGTATAGCTTTAGTGTGCCCTTTAAATGTTAAATACATGAGGCTGCCTTAGCCTCAGCATCTAAATCCCTGTGAAACCACAGCATATTAGGTGAGATTAGAGAAGCTGGTTCACAGTCTTTTCAGTTATTCTACCTGTTATCTCCTGCTTCCACTGTTTATCCTAAGTGCTTACGGTCTGTTTGAGATGAGCTTTGTAGACATAAGAGAGCGTTTGCTAAAATGTTCAACTCTTTCATTAAATTCAGAGCAAATTTGAAAGCAGTGTGTACACAGAAAGTGTCTGAGACACACATTTCTGTCATGTGATTGAACAGATATTTGAATCAATCCATCCGTCTACACTGGTAGTGTAATGGCTCATGCTTTATTTGTTTTCCTCAGCTTCAATCACCTCCTTTGGAGTGATTTTTTTCTGTTTTCCTGTATTTTACCGATATAACTCGAGCGACTGCACATCGGGCTCTGAGCTCATCAAAAACACAGGTGACTCAGCTCAGTACTATTCCTAAATTCCTTCTTTGTTGACACACACAGAGTACCAGAGACTTCTCTGCTAATGTGCTGCACACTCTTTGCCGCCTGTTGTAATCTTGTACTTTTTAAATTTTGTTCATTTGCTCAGATCACACATCACTCTCCATTTTCAAACTCAAAAGGTTTGCCATGTATCTGTCTGAAAAACAGTTTCTGTGCCAATAGCCCAGAGAATGCATGACAAGTATTATTACAGCACCAGCTGTCCCAGGACACACATTAGGCTTTCTCATTGTGTTTTATCATTGAGGCAGACAAGGGGACGCCTTCTCAGGCCATTTCTTTTTTTTTCTGTGTAAGCTCATGGCTTCTCCAGTAATGTGGTGATGGGGATGTTACAGGATATTTGTGTTATTGTTGTAGACTATTTCATAAGGAAGCCTTTAAGGTACGATGGCGTCTGAATTCGTTCACTGCATGGCTTTGAATAAATCTGTACAGCCAAAGAAAATTCCTACCACGTTGTCATTTCTTCCTTTTGTCAAGGTTGATATTGGTGCGTTAGCTGACATACCTTACTATTAAAAATGGATTTGTTTCCTGCAAGAGTTTTCAAAGCATTGCAGGGGAATAGATTTGAGTGCAAGGTGTTGACATCAAAGACTGCCATACAGCTTTGTCTCCCATATGACCTGCGCTGAAATCCAGACGCTATATTTGGAAGAATCTACAGTTAGTCGGTGTCCGCTCACTGTCATTTCTCTTTTGAAGTGTGAGATGAAAAATTAAACATGCTTTTTCTTCTGTTCATCGGTGGGCTTGTCTTTCTTCTTCAAAGGCATGACTCACATGATGACCTTTCAGTAACCAGGAGTTCAGCGTCTCCTGTGAAGCATCAGGGCTGCTTGAAAGCAATTTTGCTACAGTGCGTTAAAGAAAAACTTCAGAACTGTTTGCAGTTGGAGACTAACTCAGTTTACATGGCTTACACTTCACATTCTGTTTATATTTTAATTAGTCTTTAGGTTCTAGAGATGTTATCATGCTGGGACACTGGAAGTCCAGCGACAGGAAGAGGCATGATGAAGGGTGTTTTCACACACAAGTTCAGAATCAGATTCTTGAGTCGCTATCAAGAGATGGAAGGGGAAGGGGATTAAAACAATGAAAAGCTTTCATGTCTGGTTGTGTGGCTTGTGATCCTCCATCAACGCCTCCAAATGAAGTGCTGTTCTTGTTCTCAGAGAGCGAGACTCCAGCACAGTGATTAATTCACAGCCTCTAATTGTACAAACAGGCTAACGTTTCAGCTGTGCCATGTCTTCATCAGAGTCAAACTGACCGAAGTTAAGAGACAAACAGTTCTTGTCAGCCCAGCCTAGGTGTGCAGTTGTCATTTGTTATGCCCAAAGGCTCCACTTTGTTGAGAGTGTTAACCCTATATCCACCTCTGTGGCCCACGTGATGATTTCACCATCTTGTGAAACACTTGAGACTGGCTGCAAACACAAGTCAGCCCCCATAGAGTGGTGTGTTATAATGCTCAATTTTAGAGCTGAATTTAACAGCCTGGTTATAAAAAATAAAAAAAAAATCTTTGCCTCTGTTTTCTCTTTTTATGACAGCTGTACAGAGGATGATGTTTTTTAATACCTCACCTGTTTAAAGTGTGCTGATGCATAAAATTTGTATTTTAAGGTATAACTGGTAAGTAGATTAAGTGGGCACTGGCAGCAACGGACGTCACCTGTACATAACGAAGCACGGATTTGAAAAAATTCCACAGATAATGGCTGCACTTTGCTATATAGCTAACATTACCTGATAACTTAGGACTCCTGCACTTCTCATCCCCCCAATTAAGACAAGAACTCCAAAAATGCCAAGGTTAAGGCTTCAAATAATAGTCCACATTATTACACAAAGTTCATGAGCACAATCTATTTTTTTGTACTCTTTCTGTTTCTCTTAGCAGCTTCACTTTTCTGAAGAAGCTCCAGAAAGACCACTCAGCTGTCTGTCACTGCGCGTTTCTCTTTCCACATATTTCCTATTATTCTCGTGCTGCTTGCTGTCGTGTGAGGGCAAAAATGTGTTCTCCAGAAATGCTGCTAAGGTCATTATTTGTCACAACTTCGAAAGTTGATCATTTTTCAGCTGTGGCCTTCAAGGTGTTAAAAAAAAGAAGTTCATGATTATGAATTTGAAGAACTTCTTTTTGATATTTGCTTTTAATTTTAAATGAACATTTGGTTTTGTAAACCTGCGTAATGAATGGCAGCACATATGAAAGAAAAACTGTTATATGCCATGAATACTGACTTGTCTGCATTTGTTTGCATCAGGTGTGACAAAGTCTGTCTTTGGTCCATGCAGTCTGGTTCTTAGGTCTGTTCCTGGTTACCAAGGCATTAATGTACCAGCTGACAGCTTTTGAGGGGAAATCCAGCAACAAAAAACTGCAGGCTATCACGTGAGAGACTTTCACCCTCTTGTACACTGCCCTGCAGAATGAGGCTGCCAGTGGGCTGCTCACAGTAATCAGCATGCAGCACATGACCTGCATTTATCCTTACAGCACACAATGTACCTCAGTGTTCTAACCAAAGGGGGTGTAAACTTGTAATATGATATTCTAATCATAATTAAAGGTAGAAATTAGACCTACAGTGTTTCGGGGCAGGGAGACTGTTTATTCCTTTCACTGACTTTTCCCTCAAAATAATTAGAATTTTAAAATGAATCTGTGCTCAGTGATCATAAATATGAGTAAATCACTAGTTTATTTATTTACTTATTCAATATCCAGAACTCTGTTTTGTACGCTTGAGTAATCTCTGTTGCTGCTTACAGCACATTTTAGTTGGCCTAATTCTTTGGGAGCTCACTTTCTTTTCAGAAGCTGCAGTTGCTTATTTCCTGTTGCACTGCAAAGTGGTACGGTAAAGATTCTTGGATGAGATGGTATTAAACTAGTGGTTTTAGATTTTGCCACCGTTCCATGTGCTCACGCACTCGGGACGTTTCTTCAGCTTTAATCATTTGGGTTTTTTTCCTGTCACATTATTTACAAAGGCATCACATCTATGAGATGAAGTGAAAGTGTCTGCCAGGGAAATAAAACATTTTATAGTACTCTTTGCTAAATTCGGTGAAGTGGTGTGCTTTGAAATAGCCTGGAAATGACCACCTGTGCTTATGTTATGTCAAACTTGTGAAATCTTTTCATTACGCCAAAATATTGCCTTACAACAGCACTAGTTGCAGAGAAAGTCAAATGGATAACCTAACATCTGAACCACTGCATGAAAAACACCATTTTGGTCTAGGCTGGATGTTAGCTGTTTCTACAAACACTATATCAGGTATCTTTGAAATACATGAGCATATATGGAAAGTCTACTAGAAGCATAGCAAGAACTCATGAGTAGAGAGGAAATCTGACACCTTTGAAGCAATAAAAAAGATAGGTGTTGGAGACTAGTGGGTGAATATTGACGCCCACGAGGTCTTACTCAGTTTTTTATGGCCTCTGCTGGCAATTATTAATAACCTACTTAAAAAAATAAAAGTTATGCATGCATCGCATGTACAGTTACTAATGTCAATGGCTGCACCATCATTAACCGAGTTGGAGAAAATATTACTTTTTTGTATGGTTCGTTCCGGCCTGTTTACCTCCCTGTCAACCTAATAAATCGAATGGTGTCTCTGCGTTATGACTACAAAAGTCGCAGGAAACATATTCACTGTGATGCTTTGGAACAAAAGGAAGATAAGAGCAAGACTGCGGTTTGATAATATAGATTTACCAGTTAATGACTGTGCAGTTATTAGTCATGTCTGCATGTTAAGCCATTGTAATATTGCAATAATAATATGTATGCAAATGTGTACAGTAATCAAATAAAAGAATCAAATGACTCCTGCTCAATTTGATGTACTGCATTCAGGAAGAAAAAGCTCAAAGTTTCAGTTTGCTAGTGACTTAAAATTAATGACATGGACAAAAAAAAAAAAAAATCACTACAATGGTGTAATCATAATAAACCAGTGTTTAAAAACACTAGTTTTTAATGCACATATTGAAACTATTGTACCCAAATACAGCCCCATTAGACAGTAGACAAAGTATTAAAAACACCTTCTAGTTTAAGCGCATTTAAGTAATAAAGCAATTCTGTGGTATCAGATGCTGAATCAGGGCTTTAAACTAAAGGGCTCATCTTCATTTCTTTGTTCGCTTGGCGATGTCCCTGGTTTTTAGTTATGGTTTTCAGAGATGCTCACTGCTCACATTGTGTTGTGTGTCATCTGTATCTCATGATGCTCATTCTGTCATGTGAAGAAAATCCATCTGAACTTGATTTCTGGAAGGGGGAAAAAAGTCTTTTGATTCCAGTTTGAGTCCAGTTTGATTCCTAGAATTTTTTTTTTTTTTTAAAGATTCCTATAATTTCAATAACCTATAAGTCAGGAAACTGTTCTCACAGAATGAAATCATTTCAAAAATAATGCAGCTTCTGGGAAAAGTTACCAATAGTTATAAAACTGTGAAAGGTTAATTTATGTATGCAGTAAATCACATGCTGTGCATCTGATTCCCCATAAATCTCTCATTTTGTTTTATAAACCTCTTGTGATAATGTGTTCATGAGCTGCTTGGCCCTGTTTACAAATGAGACTTCACAGACACACATTGAGTGTATTGAGTGTTGTCTACATGCAAGATGTCTATTGACTGGTCCTGATTGCTGCAGTGGCCTCCATCAATCAGCTGGTCCCTCGAACAAGGATATAACAGGAGTGTCTTATCTGTTTTTTCTTACCTCAGCTGGAAATGTGCCTGTTATTGTATGATGATGCTTAGCATCTTGCTTGAGGCATCATCACAGGTCCTTGATCATGTGGGGGATTTGAGCTGAATTTAGGCTGGCAATGTTTTCCTCTGTAGTTATTAGATGATAGATTTCTGTGTTCTTCCCTGGGGATGATCTCTGCCTTAAACATGGGAGCCCTTTTTTTCTTTCTTTTTCCTTTTTCTTTTCTTTTTTTTGCGTTCTCACTTTCCCCCTTTGGTGAGGAAAAGCCCATAGGTTTCCAAATAAGGTCTGAGTGAGTGCTGGCAGTATTAATAGAATAAGACTGCTGCTGGGGAAAATTTCTATTGACCTGTTGAAAGACTTTATCTGATCCGTGCTGTTTCTATGGCAGTGCGGGGGTGCTACAAGGGCTCCGTGGAGATCCATGAGCAGCTGTAGCTGGCTGGTTAGCTTCAAGTAAATCATAATTAGAGTGACGCTAACCAGCTTCACCACAGGTAGCAAGAGCCCAGCTTTTAAATGTCAAATTTCAACAGAAACATGCGTTTTCTAGCAAGAGTCTTGGGGAAACGTACAAATCTTGACACCCTACTGTAGCAGTGAGGCTTCAGCTATCAAGGGTTTCATACTACACGGCAGTTGTTCGTACAGCTAATAAGTACTCACGTCACTGTAAATTCAGACACATTTGTTATGCAAACGAGACCCTCTCAGGCTCACAAACACAATGGTTACTGGGAAAGTCAAGAGGCGTTTCACCCCAAATACGTCCTTATTCATTTGTGTGATGTCAGGGATCTTTGAAAAACTTTCAGGTTTAAGGTTGTGTAGCACAAAATTACTATTATTATTATTTTCCATGCAGTAATAGTCCAATATTCATTCATAGATTAATTCTGTGTCAGTAAGGCCTTCTGAAGAAGGATATTAATTTAAATGCAAAATTTGGGGGGATGTACAACCCGTTTCCAAGAAAAGTTTGGATTAAAAAAAAGAAGATATTTTGTAAAAGGTTTATACAAAGTCAACATACCAGATACTGAAATTGAATTTATTCATTCATTCATTTATCTGTGGTGAGTACATCAATCTGCGTTCACTGCCAGTGGTTTTCAGGAAGGTGCAGTCTCCTGGTATGCTTACACACAACTTTTCCAGTCTTTTGTTGGCCCTTCTAAACTCTTTTGATACTTGTTGGTGTCATCAAAAACTAAAAGAAGTATATATTTTTTTAAGTAGATCATAAAATCAGTTCAGTTCTTCGTTCGGTTTTCTTTTAAATCTAGTGTTTAAATCACTACAGTTCATCACATTCAGTTTTTACTTATACTCTAGTGTCCCAGCTTTTGTAAATGTTTTAGAACATCTAAACATATTCATGCACATGCACTGAGTAAAATTTATAATTGAAATTGACTGCAGATGTAATTCACTGTAACAGTTCTAGTATTTATGATAAAGGATCAGCAAAAAAGCTGAAAGACCAGTAGCTGGAACATAAGTATGGAACAGCATGGGAAATAAACCTCTGTGGGCAGGACGACTTCTCATCTCTTGTCTTTATCTAAAAAGTTATTAGTCTTCTTTGGTTTGGCCCAGTTCATCTAAACAGTGTTTCAGTTAGACAAGAAGCAGAAATGGCAAAGAGCAACCTTTTCTAAATTCAGCACCTTCTCTGTGTCATGTCTCATGCCTCATTTTTTTTTGTTGGCCGTGTCTCACTTCCAGGTTTGCCTTCTGCCGGCCACTCCTCCTTGTGAGTCTGGTCGTTTTTTCCCCTTTTTTTTCTTTTGCATGGAGACCTGCTGAGGGGTTTTTGACTTGATAAAGACGTGCTGTGTTTGTTCCGGCAACAGTGAGGCCTGTGGTGTTAATGTGATTCAGCTGGCTGATTCAACCCATTAAATAACTCTGAGAAAAGAATGGCCCACTGACTATGGCTTGCTGCTGGCTGCCAGTCCCAGGACTCACTGTATGCCTGCAACTGAATGGAAACAATGTCTTTTAGCACTGGTGCTCTGCGCACATGGCAGCTTGCAAAGCTGTTTGATAGGTGAAAACTTGGACAGAGTCAATGAAACCCGGTGACGCCCTTTTTTCTGCAAATTAAACATTTTTTTTTTTTAAAAATCAAGTTTTCGTAAGGCCTAGATGTGGAAACGTGCCTCAGAACGGGGTTTCCCACAGATGACCAGCTCTCTCTCCTGTTCTACTAACTGTTGTAGTCAGTACATTTGGATACTAGGAACATAACTGGACAGTGTGTCACTATAGTAAGTCTGCATTAAATGCAACAGGTTAGTAATCAGTTTTCTCTGTAAACCTTACTTTATTTCTGAGTCATTACTCATTACTTGTTTTAGCTTTAGTAGCGATTTAATATGCTGCTTTATGATCCCTTTAACAAAGGGATCATAAAACACGTATCGGTGTGTGTGTATGTGGAAGCTGGAAGCCTGGTTAAAGGAGGGATGTTGTATCTTAATACTGCAAATAGTCATATTGAAGAGGCTCAGTTTTACTTTCATCTGATGTCAAATTTCCTCTCATCTTGTGACGTAGCAGCAATGGCAAATGATCTGAAGTCTTTATCCTGCATGATCAAAAGCCCAGTTAGTCGTTTCCATGACTAACAATTAATGGGGGTTTTTTTTGGTTTTGTTTTTAAGTCAGGGTACAGAAAACTAGCAGTAAACCAGGTGCCTTAAAAATGTCTGGGTATTCTCAAGATGGTGTTATATTTTAAACACGAGATAAACTTTTATAGACTCAGCTTATGCAAATCTTCCCCGAACAGAGGCGGTTAACACGGTTAACAAGAGTTAACTACCGTGTTAACTCTTTCTTGTGGTCTTCGACACTGAGCACAGATCGAGGTTTAAAACAACCAATTACGTTTCGTAGTTTTTGCTGTTTATGATGGCAGCTTTGGAAAGTGTTGTTTTGTTTTTGTCCTGTGTCAGTGCAGTGCCACTGATAAACACACTGATTATCTCTGCCTCATCACATGCAAACATTCACACTGGGATCATGTGAGTTGGCCTCTGCTGAATCTTCTAATCAGAAACAAGACAGCGCCTTGTCGGGTTTTAGGTGGATAATCTGATGGATGCTGTGTCAAAGTCGAAAAAGCAGGTTGTGACACCTCAGTCCTGCCTAAGGAGAAGGAAGTGCACCAGTGGAGTTCATGGAAACAAACAGTGCATTTGCTCTTAGAGGGAAAACAACTGCAGATCTGGAAAATATACATCACTTTCTATCTTTGTCAAGTCGTTTATGTCTCTTCTGCATATTTTAAGTGTAAATATCCTCTACTTTCCATTTTCATTTAGACTCTAAAGAAGAAACACTTAGTAGTCCTGTAAAATGTTCACCTTTAACTACATATTTGATATCATAATTACTAAAAGTTTTGATGAGCATTTACATAGTTCACTTTCTCATTATCATAACTTGCCATTCCACCCCTCTGCAGCTTTTTATTAGCACTATAACTATATTTGACTATATTTGGTCAATAAAAAGTCAGAAAATAGTCCACAGTTTATCCTCTGACTTCTTTAAATGTCTTCTTTGTTTGTCCATCTGTCTGTCCTGCCTTGAGGGAATTTCTTCTGGAGCTGGTACAGCATTCACTTGGATCCAAAGAACTGATAAAAAATTGCGATAGTCCAAGGCCAAGGTCACTATAACCTCGTGAGGCCATTTTTGGTCATAAGTTAAGAATTTTTACTAAGAAATTTAGCATTTTTGCTTGTAAATAGTTTATTGGATTTATTGGATTCTCAGAATCTCCAAAAAGGAGCATATCCCAGCAGGCATCGGGCGAGCGGCAGGGTACACACCCTGGACAGGTCGCCGGTCTGTCACAGGGCTGACACAGAGAGACAGCGGGACTCTCATTCACACCGTACGGCCAGTTTAGAATCACCAGTTGACTTAACCCCAGATGTACCCGGAGAGAACCCACGCAGTCACGGGGAGAACATGCAAACTCCACACAGAAAAATGGTGGACTCAAACCCAGGATCTTCTTGCTGTGAGGTCTTACTAACCACCACCCCACTCTCAAAATAGCACAAACTAATATTCTGACCACAGTGCAATCATTTGTACACCGAATACAGCTTCTTACTGTGATTATAAAAGAAAAGATTCCATTTAAATACTAATAATTTTGTTCCATAAAAGCAAATATAAGAAATATAGCAATAGCAAATAAATCTGTTGGGTGAAATGATTGCCTGAGTGTACTGCTTTTTTCCAGACATCACTTGCAGAAAAAAAGCTCTAAAGTACTGTAACATATTTTCCCTTCATTTTTCATTTGAAGTTTCAGTTTACAGTCGGTGTAGCTTGTGTGGATCACACCTCTCTTTGTGCATAGGTCTCTCCATCTGCTACTGCTGTTTCCCTTGCTTTTTTTACGAACTCTGGGCCAGGTGCAGTTTTGCATAATATTAATAACACCTGCATGCACACTGAGTTAGAAATCCCACCGAGTTTAGCACTGTGTCTCTTTCTGTTTTTGGCCGTCATATGTTAGCAAGTCTTGTACAGCGAGTAGAACAAGCGGTCTCAGATGTAAGTTATTGACACTCGACTCATGAGTGACACAAAGGAGCAATGAAGAAACACTGCTTTCATGTCACTGCACTAAAGTTTCACCCAGACCTGAGGAGAAGATGTAGAACACACAATGTATTCTCTCTATTTTGTTTGAGACATTTTCTTTTTCGGTACTCCAAAAGACGTTTCCTCTATACTGGGAGGTTACCTTTGACCTCACTTCTCTGTACTGTATAGCTCACTCTAAGTGAGCTGCATCTACTGGGACTCAAATTCATCATTATATTATAGTGAAAAAAAAAAAAGATCTACTTGTTCTTGATTGATTGGCCAAAAGTCAGTTTTCAGTAAAACTGTCAACGAACAACAGGACTGAGGGAGAAAGGGAAATGACAAGCAACAGTATGAGCGTTTCATCTCCGGCTCACATGGAAACCCTGTTCTCACTCCCACCTTCTTCCACAGATAGTGTCCAACGTGCTGATCTTTTCCTGCACCAACATCGTAGGCGTGTGCACTCATTACCCCGCTGAGGGTTCCCAGAGGCAGGCCTTTCAAGAGACCAGGGAATGCATCCAGGCTCGCCTCCACTCCCAGAGGGAAAATCAGCAGCAGGTGAGAGAGACAAAGCTCTGGTGACAATAGAAAAGTTCGTTTGGTTAAATCAAACAAAGTTTTTATTGAAGAAATGCTTCACAGAAAAACCATGTATTGAAAATAATGTCATCCCATCCCTGATGGGCTTGAAAATTACACCAAACACCACAAAATTTTATAGTGAGTACACATTTAAATCGCTAAATCAAAGAATCAACAGTAGATGGGAACTGGGTGCACAAATAGTGTAGAGATGGTCATAATATTAACATGTTCAAAGTCAAAATATGATTCTGTGATTATGTCTCGTCTTAAAATATCGCTTTTCCCTTGTTTACCAACTCCCTGTAGTAGTGTCCTATGCCCACTAGAAGATTGTGCTAATGCACTTAGAAGCTTTTTGCCAGCCGCCATTAAACAACAATGCAAACAATTAAACAAAAAGCGTGTGATGCAAAGAGATTAGGGCATACTGTGCAAACATGAGAAGCATGCATAGCCAAAGACTGATATAGAACTGATGGTTATTAAAAAAAAAAGAAAGAAAAGGAAATGAGCTCCAGGGTGAGAGAGAATTTTCATTGAAGAAGTATCATTGTCACCTTAATAATTTAATATGACATTTTTATACAGTACAGGCTTTTCATTTATAATTTTAAATTAAATTTGTAATCATTTTTTGTTCAGTTTGAAACTCATTTTGTAGCTCATCTTCTCACGGCATTTAGCTGCAATCCAAAAATGAATGAATTAAAACTGCTTATTGTCTTGTTTTGGTATCGATTTTTTTTTGTTTTTCAGCTGCATATGTGTTTATTACATGTCCCCTGACATTCCCTAAAATTTGAAAAGTAAAATCTGAAAAGTAAAGTACAGCTAAGAAAACAAGCTGTACTAAAATATACAGCTCATCTTTTCATGCATTTCAAAATGTCATGACCTGATAACGTCTGTAGTTCAACTAATGAGAGTATGGCCCTTTTTTTACTCTGCATAGCAGCAAAGAAAGAGGTCGTGCAGTCTTTGGCATTTTGAAAGTTATACTGTATTATTATTGTTGTTGTTTTTTTTGAATAAGGGGAACAAAATGTCCAGATTTTTTACTGCAAGTTAATCAGCACAACCACAAACGACCTTGGGACAAATATTCTCATTTCACACTAAGGCAGTGACAAGTTTTGAAGCTTTTTCACAGCCCTCTCTAAATGACTTTGAGCTCGCACTGGCAAATTGGAAACGACATTAAATTAGAGGCGCTTCTTTCATCGCCGTTATTCAGATTGAGTCTCCCATAAGGTGGCTACAATCCTCATCTATTAACACATTCACTTGTCCTTTGAACTTACGCCTCCTCTCTTTCCCGCAGGAACGTCTGCTGCTCTCAGTGCTTCCTCGCCATGTTGCCATGGAGATGAAAGCTGACATAAACGCCAAGCAGGAAGACATGATGTTTCACAAGATCTACATCCAAAAGCACGACAACGTCAGGTAACAATCAGGGGCTGCTCAATCACAGGGAGGAGCTGGTTGGATGATGGCACGGACTGGTATGACATTTTTAAAGCACTTTTCCCAGTCTGCCTGAGCGCTCCAGAATACATATTTAGGACCTTTTGCATGATGGGAAGCAGTTGACGCTGTAACAAACAATGCATTTTCTCAACAGTCTCCGCACAAACAATGCATGTTTGCCCTGTAAGGCTTAATTCATATTTCATTAGCGTTTAATGTACTTTTTTTGTTGTTGTGTCAGACAGTATTTTGGTGATTGAAAGTGGACTTTAAAAAGCCTTCAAATGCTGCTATTAACCTACTAATTATTAGTAAAAAATCTGAACATGGCTATATTAACTCACATGAAAATAAGCAACATGTAGACTTTCAGCTGTTGATTATTGATTACTGTGAAATCAAACCACATTTCCTTGATGAACTGACTGATCTGAAGTATCTCACCACAACTGAGAAAACAGAATTACCAGATCTGAACTTATTATTGTAGTTTAGCAGCCTGTGAGTGAACCCACCACATCTGCTGTCCATGCTCAATAGTTGTGGAGGTTTACACCCTCACACCTTTTATGTGGAGGAGGTAGAGGTGCTGGGAGCAGCTAATATGTACAATTAACATATAATCTGCTCACTGTAAAACACATGTATGGAAGTTGCAGCAGAAGTGCCGAATAAATGACGTTTAATCCAGGTTAATCCTGAACGGTGCTGCCCACTCACAGACAGCGGCAGAAGAGGTGGGGGGAAGTGCAGACACTGCCATGGCAACGGGCTGTATGCTATTTTCACAGAATATTTTTCACCTGCCTCTACGTACAGGATCCATGTATCCATCCAGGATCCAGGGCCGTCAAACTCATTTTACTTCACAGATCACACACAGCCCAGTTTGATCTCAGATTGGCCCGGCCAGTAAAATCCCTGCAAAGATGAACCATCCACGAATAAAACATAATAATGAACAGGCTTTATGGCCGACATCCTGGATGTAAGGTGTTATATAATTTAAAAATCTGATACTATCACCATTTTTTAAGACTCTATGTTAAATTAGAGCAGAACATTTTTATTCTTTCTATAATTTAAGTGTTCACAAATTTAAGCACTTAACCTGAAACTGCTTATTGTTCAGTAAAAAAATTTGTGGGGATGGTCACAATGACTGATGCAGTCAGCAAGGCATAAATTGATTTATAAGACCCAGGAAGACACAAATATCCAATCACTTATTTGTGGGTTGTTTTTTTTTTGTCTATTATTGTGACGAATATTCAACATGTTAGTATCGTTTCATGTAGCACAACTGAGTTCTCTGTTACTCTTTGAGAAAAAGACCAAAACAGTTGTGCAGAGCAACGGTTACTACTGTGACCGTTTTTATACCGAGTGATTAAGCTTACCTGCTTCTCTTAGAAATTTCACAGCATTTAACGCCCTCTGTGTTTTAGACTGGTGGCCGAACTGAGGTTGGAGTGAAGGGTTTGACACGAGGGGGGGGGCTTTTTAACTTTTATTGTGGAAAGAGAGCAGGGCGTCCGTCTCAGCCTTATGGCACATAACGCATTATGTCTGGTTAGTTTTTACACAGAAATGATCTGGGAGGCTATTTATATCTGATAAACACGATCAGAGTTCCAGATGTTAAATCCACATCAAATGCGTTTATCAGATATAAATAGCCTCCCAGATCTTTCTCTTTATATTTTGTTCAGTCCCATTTTTTAACAGCTCTAGTCTGTTGTTAACACATAGTTTGTTTGGCTTATGTTTTATGTGGCTTTGCTCTATTAGCTGTGAACACTGTGCAAACTGTGTAGGACAATGCAGTTGTAAACTGATGTTAGGTTTGGCTCCACCTCGTGGAGTAAGAAAAGACTACATCCAGGTCCAACAGTTTTGTGTCAGTGTACCCACATTGCAGGGATAAAGCCTGCACGTGTCATCAGTTAAACTTCAGAGCTCTGCACTCATTTTGGGGGAAAAAATCAAGTAACCGTAATTTATCTTAAAGCATCACAGCTCTGAATCTGGTCTGATAGTTATGGTTGGTGTTAGAGTAGGTAAGCTGTACTTATGGTGAGGGTAAGTCAACATGAAATAAACGCACATCTGTACAATGCCATCTGAGATGATGGAAACAAGACTCTTTCTTTTTCTGTGTGCGTGTGTGTGTGTGTGTGTGTGTGTCTGCTGGTGTGGCAACAGCAGCCTGGGTATCAAACCAAGTTTTGTTCCCTGTAGCTGTTACAGTCAGGTGGCAGCCCAAACCGCCATAAATAATAGGTGTTATTGAAGTACTTTATCACTTTGATGTGTCCCCGTGAGACTTCATGGGTTGGAGCATCAGGCCACGTACTTGTGTTCTTGTACACAAAAGTTCTTTTCATCACTGCTAATGTGATCGTCATTGAGAATCATCCTTTTTATGTTGCCTGAGCTTAAGAGTTCAGTAAGAGTTGGTGCAAGAGCAAAGATAAAAAAAATAAAGAAGAAGAAGAAGATGCCCATGTGACAGAAGTTACTTAGACGTGTCTGCATTTGAATGAGTGTATTGTGTAATTACCAATTAAACATCAAGAAAGTCATGATCATTTACCATGGATACAGTGCTTGAACAGTTAATGCTGCATCCTCAAACTCATGCTTACCTGTGAAGAAGCTTTATGTAATTACAAATCTACAACACCGGATGCCCAAAGCAGGAGAAAACGAAGACAGAGCTTTGGTGTCCTGTTGTAGGTTTTTATGCAACCCACTGGGGAGCATGCTGCACATTAGCAACCGCTAAGCTTGGCTAACTTCTCTTCGTGGTCATGAGTGTAAAGTTACTGTCGAGCTAACCGAGTGTGACCTGGCCTGTTCGGGGAGCGGGCAGTGGTTTTCTGGTAATTGGGGCTCCGCTGAGCAGCCGAGTAACAACAGGAAGAGAAGTGACAGCTCCCACTGCTACCACTAAAGAGCAAGGGGGGAAACAGTTGGAGGCAGTGAGGTAGAGAGGAAGTCACTTTGGGTCTGGAGCTTATTGCTGCTGTAGAATAGCATTAGAGTCTGCAGTATTTCTACCCATCTCTCTGTCGTGGGAATTCAGACGCAAAGGGTAGCGGTTCAGTTAATGGACTGTGAAAGGCATATAATTACATCCTTAGATCCGACACAAGCGTACAAATAGTTTCTGATGCTTTAGGTTACACATTTCTACCATTTCAGGCTGAACCGCAGCTACCTAACCAAAGGTAGCATACTGAATGATTCAGCGAGGTACTGCACGTGGGGAAAACATGCCTACAGGTTCAACTAATTTCAAGGAGTGGTGCCTCCGGCTCGGCCTCACTAAACACAATTAGCAGATGGAAGACAGTGCAGAGTCGGGTCCTTGTGGTGGTGCTTCTGGCTGCTGCGCTACATTGCAGGGCTGCTTTTAAGCTTTATGGGGAAGTTGATAAAAAGATTTCAGTACTGTGAGGGCTAAGTCAGGCCAACGGTCTTCATCAGCAAATTTTAATGTCCAAAGTCCAGAAGCAAGAACAGGCAAGTTAATTTTTTATTTATTGTCACAAAATAGTCATGAATAAACCATTTTAAAGTCATATTCACAATTTTAATAGGGACAAAAACAGTCACATTGAGCAAGTAAGTACACTCCTACGCACTTTTAGTTAGTTTCAGGTTTTCCAGATTAGGTGTCAATGATTAGAACCTGTTTGGGAGTGACAGGTGGAACCTTTTTAACGCTACGACATCAAGGATTTGCTATTAAACTGGCGATTGTCATCATGTAAGAACCTACAGTGCTCTCTCAGCCCCAGAGAAAAAAACTGGATGCTTATGAATCTGACAAAGGATTTAAAAACATTCAAAGGCATTTATTATGCTCTATGGAACATTATCTACAAGCTGTGCAGATTTTGAAAGGACATTTTCCAGGATTTCCCCAGCAAAATCTGAACCTTTGAGTCAAAAACAAGTCTGTAAAACTGAACTGCACTTTTCACGTGCAGTCTGCATATCTGCAATATCTACAGAACCTAAGAGTTGCTAACATGAAAAAAATAAATCATTATTTTTTTTCGACCATTTAGAAATGTCAGTGTGTGCATGTTAGTATGCTGCCACAGGACAAACAGCTTGGCTGATGTTGTTGTTGTTGTTGTTTTGGGTCCACAGCCATGCTTTGCTGTGTCCGTTTCCCTTTTCACATTTTAAATAATATTTGGTATGGTTGAAGGTACCAACTTTCAACAAATAGTACATTAATTGCTGGAGGGTAGAACAGCTTAGGAGCAACTGCCTCACCCTCACTGGCTTGAGGAGCTTCAGTCACGGTGGCCATTATGTTACCTGAAACCTTTTCTTTTTTCACTGTGTTCTCGATGGGAGAGGACAGGTGTTGTGTTGCTGCCACTGAAGTAAAGCAATATCCTCTGGCTTTTAGCAACCAGGCCAAAATGTGCACTGACTGAGGGATTATGTAAGAGTGCTCTGGGGTAGATGTCTTACAATAATAACAACAATAAATGTTAATTGCACGGCACTAAAACAAGCAAAACCAGCCTTACAATGTGTTTCACGCCAGCACTTAATACACATAATACAATACAAATGTACAAGTACAAGTCTTGATGGTTGCAGCCTGCCAAGATATCCCCAAACAGAATAGTGTAGCTGGATCTACTCTGATGTGACTCTTATGTGTCAGTCTGAGGATAAAAACATGGAAAGAACATTGAATAATTAAACGAACTGACCTTACGTTTGTTTTACATATTCTAATTGACTTAAAGAGAAGAATTAAAACTGAACAGCGGTTTTGGTTATGCACACCTTACATAAGGTGGTTCTGGCGATGCTGCTGGAGCCATGCCTGACCGGATAATATGTCTTTAGTGAACAGGCAGCAACTTACATGTATGCAGCATACAACAGGAAACACATTTGGTGTTCACTGTCTTTATACAAAAAAGACTTTAATAATGTTTAGTAATGAAAACGTGTGGTTTGCAGAAAAAAGGAATAAAAAGAAAACAGGAAATTAAGAAAACTGTGGTGGAGAAATTGATAAAGGAGAAAGAAAAAAAAACAAGGAAGAGACAAAAGCAGAGAAGCAATGAGCCAGATGAGATGGCAAAGACTGAAGGAGCTGTTTGTTCTATCCCAAATCGTATAAATTTCCCCCATGAAATCACACCACGCATTCAAACCCAAATCCTAACATACTATTTCACATCCCATAACAGTGTCAGCCAGATCCAGAGTCTGTACATAGTTACTGCAGATATTTCAGCGTTAATGTCTGCCCTTGCACCAAATGCTTTGTAAGTGCTGTTTTAGTTTCCCCAATAATAAATTCACTTTACAGTGTGCAGTTATGACTGAGGGATTTTTTTTAACACTCCTGGCATGTGGCACATGCAGAACGTATTTTTTCTATGAAGCCTGCACAGCTTATTTCTTATTTATGAGCAGTTAAGCTATGCACATATTTAGCACTTACATGTTTTTTTTTACGTGAGGGTAGGGACGTAAATCGAGCAGTTAATCAAGAGCTTGTGACCGCTGAGCTTTGGGTAGTGACCACGAGATTGAGGATACAAGCGGCGGAAATGAGCTTTCTCTGAAGGGCTGCTGGCCTCTCCCTTAGAGAGAGGGTGAGAAGTTCAGTCATTCAAGAGGGGCTCAGAGTAGAGCCGCTGCTCCTCCACATCGAAAGGAGCCAGTTGAGGTGGTTCGGGCATCTGACAGGATGCCTCCAGGGTGCCTCCTGGGTGAGGTGTTCCAGGCATGTCCCACTGGGATGAGGTCCTGGGGCTCGGCTGGCCTGGGAATGTCTTGGTGTTCCCCCGGACAAACTGGAGGAAGTGGCTAGGGAGAGGGTGATCTGGGATTCTCTGCTTAGGCTGCTGCCCCATGACCCGGCCCCGGATGCTTTTTTTTAGAATTCTGTAAATTCATCGTTGATTTTTAAATTGAGCAAACCGTCTGATCCGTTGTCCTCAGTTACCACTGAAATAATCCCCAATTGTGTTCTTAATAACCTAAAAAAATGAACTGATCTGAAACCAAAGTCTCTGATTCTTCTTTTACAGAACATCCTCTCATATTTTTTTTATTTTTTCACGTCTGTGTAATTGCCTTTAATCCTGTAAAAAAGGACAATACATCAAATGAAGAACAATTTAGTCCTTATAATCCAGTGTTGTGTACTTTTTTCTAAGACGTAAAACTTAAAAAAACAAGCGAACATTGTCCTCTTTGAGACTGTAGCATCTAGTGCAGGATCTGCTCTTTAATCATTGTCACAAAGCTAAAGATCCGTAAGAGTTAATGTTGAACTATAAGTAGGCAGTCATCACCACAGTAAAGATTAAGTGGTACTTAAGGCACTGTCTCTTGGGCATACTTATTCTCCCCTTTGTTGCTTTTGTATCTTACCACCCACTGTTGCGTCTAATGCTATATCAGGAAGATGCCTTGCTCTCTGCGCCTCTGGGTCACTGGGGTGGGGAGGGACTGATAAGATCTGTACATTGTAAACAGATTTAGTACATTAGTAATGCGAAGAGCTATTTTTTCTAAATAAAAAAATTAATCATCAGGGAGTTTTCTTTAATCACATTGGTCCTTTTCAGTTATGTTCTCTGTTCTTCTGCCTTTCTTGTGAAACACATAAAACCCCAAATTTTCAGGATAGCTCATATATTTTTTGAATAAATATTAAACATTCTTAGTCCTACAAAAATTGTGATACTATTATTATTAGTGATATACTAGATACATGTAATTTAAATCCAGTCTTAAATTTTTGGCCCACCAGCTAATTTTTTTTTTTTGATTGTGTAAGTGAGTCTTTTCTTTTTTACTTGTAAAGGTCTGTGTCCCACTGGAGAGCTTTTTTTTTTAAAATTTATAACTCAATGTGGTAAAGCAGTTGACGAACATAATGAAACAGGCAACAGTCAGTCTGTTAAGTGAGTGCCATAAGAAGCCCAGTATACAGTTTTATTTGCATACGGCGAGAGAACCCAGTTCCATGTTAAATGACTTCATAGGCCATATCGCTACACTGAGAAGCAATAGGTTTTCCACAAAAAAACCCCAGATAATATTCCATTTGGGTTTCTTTTCTGCTCATTGTTAAAAGTAAGTATACAACATTTACACGATTTTACACATTTACAATTTTTAAAAATAAGAGTATGCTAGCCAACATGAACCGATTGCTCAGGTGATACTTCTGTGCATTCTAACAGCAAATCATTAATCGGGTGCTCACTTTCAGCTACTTTAGCTTGGTCACAGTCACTTCACATCTGCAAGCTGCTTTGCAACCAAACTCCACCACAGCTTTTCCTTTCATGCTTTGAATTTATTAATGTCAAGTCTGTTGTCAGTGGTGGTTGACAAGAGACAAGACAGACAAACCAGGGGAAGTCCACCTAATTCATATTACTGCAGATGGAAATAACAGTGTTCTCCTGACTGTTGTGGTTACATTTTATTAATTAGATGGCAGTGTTATAACTTCAAAACGTAAACACTGAAAACTGCTTCTTCTTTCCAATCCTGAGCACATGTCAGACTTTCCTGTCTTTCTTTCTTCCATCCCACAGTCACCCTCTTTCCTTCATTAACCATCACTACCCAACTAGATAGACCTGTGCTGAGTTCAGACACATCGGTCAAGTGTCTGGTTTCACTCCACCTCCCATGCAACAGTTCACCGAAAGCAATCAATTATTCTCAGAAATGTGTACCCCAGAGAGGGAACTCTTAATCCTTTGCAGCCTAAGACCCAAATTGAGTAAATTTAGGAATTTTGGAGCCAGGGTTCATTAGTGCATGTTAGTGCTCTTGAGATATGAGCAGTCAAGAGAAAAAGGTAGCCTGTGAACCCTGGAAAAAAACCCCAAAAACAAACTGGTATAACACTTAGACAAAATGAATTTCACATACCCAAAATACACTCGCCTCAAAGCAACCACATGGCCAGCCTTGGCATACTGTACAAACACACCATGTTCTTTCGCCTGTGTAACAGCCACTTACCCTGTGAGATTCATGTGAGCTTGTTTGGTCTGAAACATTTGTTTATTTATAGCATTCACTTTTCCTTCCTGGAGGTTCTTAATTTGAAAAGCTAATTCTACATAGTCGGGGAAGTGATTAAATCTGCTTCTCATACAATGAAACAATGACAACGCTTCTTGCCTGCAGGTGTTGTTGCACAGCTGAATGTCAGATTGCTGTAGACAATGTATGAACTTGAACGTGATTGTGTTCATATCAGAGGCAAAAGGCGTAAGTTGTAACCATTATGAATGCATTAAGAAAGACAAGAAGAAGAAAAGCCCAAAAGGGAAAATAATGACAAGCACAGTGTTTGATAGGGAAAACATGAGCAACTGATTGATACTGATTAGACAAACTGAAACATGACACGTGTGTGCGTCGTTGACCTCCATGAATTTAGTAGACATGGAAGGCTATTTTACCAGAAGACTTGGCACTCTGTTTCAGCAGACAACAATAAAACAATGAAAAGACTGCTTATATAAAACAAGGGTATTTAAGTTTACATTAGAATATATTTGATAAAACACATTGAAATATGTCAGAAATATGTCAGAAATATGGAGTCTACCTGTGAATCAATGACTGAAGAAAACTTGAATATTCACAGATGGTAATTATGAAAAAAAAATGTTCTAGAGAATGAAATACCTTAAATGATGTCCCGTTAGTCTGTCGTTACTTTTTAACAAACGTTTTCTGCACTGGGATGTTCCTTTAGCCTCCGTGCATTAGGTACAGCAGCACAGTTTTATCATAGTGTAATGACACATGTTCTAATAAATTATAGGATTAATCTGAGGTCTTTGTTCACCACCTGACCATGACTTACAGCACAAGTTGTTTTCCAATCCTCTACTATGAAATGAAGATTTGGAAACGGAGTAATATGAACTCTCTGGCATACAGGATGTAAACAGGTTATAAAATATGTCAAATATGATTTCTTCTCTGAAACAGTCCTTTGTGGGCATTATTTAAACAGGTGCTTGCGAGTCTAGTAAGTGAATTGTGCTTTTATTAAACTTCTCAGCTGTACGTACTGAAGTAAAATTTTGTATTTATAACAACTTTAAATATTAGCATCTCCTTTTTCTGGAGTGAAAAACCTGTTATGCCACATGGGACTGTTTTTTTTTTAACATTTAACATTTCAACAAATATTTTCTAGCATCATACCAGAGTTTAACCATATTTAAATATTTCAGTCAGATTTTTGCAGTTTTATTTCTGTGAAAAATAAAAAAAACATTTTTATTCTTTTCATTTGTTTGTTTGCTTATTTTTATTTTATTTTTAACAGAAGTTTAGTTTTTCTTTCCTTTCAGGGCGTCATTAGCTGGCTCAAGCCGATGTGTATAATAAAGTGTACATTGCACTGCCTGTTTATATTGCAATAAAAGCAGTGTAGTGCAGAGATGCGCTGGAAAAATCTGCTTCAAACATTGCAGTTTAGAGCAATCAGAAATCATCTTTTGGGGGCTGGCAAGAAAAACACAGTGTACGTCCTTTTATCCTTTCTTATTCTTCATATTTTTCTTGTCGAGGACAAGGCAAAGAAAACAGTTCTTAAATCACTTATAAAGAAAGCATAAAAAAAGGATAAAAATGAATTTCAGCATCTGATGAGAGGGCCCTGCAGGACTTGGTCTTTTGAGCTCTGTAAATTCCAGGCTGTCCTTCAAGATTTATCCTTGCATTAAATTTGGAACAACTGTTATAATAATAATAATAATAATAATAATAATAATAATAATAATGATAATAATAATAATAATAATAATAAAAAAACTCTGAATAAAAACTTTTAAAAAGTACACCCAGTTGTTTACATCCACTAAAAAATGTTCATGCCTGTTCACCCCCCCCCCCCCCCCCCCCCCCCCCCACTAATC
>VVHJ01048527.1:0-20290 GCA_015107715.1 Tylochromis polylepis | reverse complement strand
AAAATATAAAATTATATTTTATATATATATATATATATATATATATATATATATATATATATATATATATATATATATACACACATGCCCATGCTACTTTATTTTTTCATTTGTTCATGCTGGTGGATGGATGGATGGATGGATGGATGGATGGTAAAACAGGATTTCAAAACTCCACTTTCATTATGATTGTATAGTTACATGCATTATAATTTACCCATGCATATCAACAACATGCACCTGACAAAAATGCATATAATGGCATGCTATGTTGATCTTGCGGGTCTGACACATAGCTTCAAATCTAATTGCCTTAAGTACATTTATACAGTTATTTCACTGACATTAACCTTTTGATATAATCTCTAAATACAGTAAACTAGTTTTGTGTGTCCCCTGCAATACTCAGGTCCTGTTCTACTATATAAAATGTTTTTTAGGTCATTGTTAGATGGCATCATTCATAAATTAGATTTTGTTGTCATGATTTTTGCAGAGCCTCTTTTACTATATGGATGTGTGTTTAATAGAAATAAATCTTGCATATCAACTTTTCACTATACAGTTAACGTGGGTGGACAGCGTGTGGCTAATGAAGGTGTTATAGGTGCATAAATGGGTCAGTTTAGAGGTTGGTGGGTGGTTTCTTATGTTAGGTAAATATAACGTATTCACAATATTGTTTTGTAACGTCGCTACCATAGTCAGATAAATTCACATTAGTATTACGTCATTTGAGACATGAAGCAGAAGTAAGAGACAGGTGGAGAACGTTACCACTATTCTTTGTAAGTAAGCAACCTCTGAAACAGTGTCTGACCGATGAAGACTTCAGTGATTACAAACTTATATCAAGAAGTCGAGTGAAACAACAACAAATATCAGCTGCATGAGTGTGTAAGATATCTTTTATTTATCTCTGTCTTTTTAATAAGTTGTACTGTGAGCATGATACAGAGGGCACACAAGTGACGAAATACCTGACAGACTGGTCTGCAAGCCAGCCCGCGTCACACTGCTCATATCCATCATAATAAGCTGCAAGCAGCTGGTCGGCAGTGGCGATTCGAGCCCCGATGGCCTCACAAGCCCTCTGGGCCTGATGGAAGGTGAAGGCATACCGACCCAAAGCATCTCTGTAGTGGAACACAACACCTAAAAACACACACAGCATGCACATAATAACATACCTACAAATACATTAACTGTATTACCTGTTTCAGCTGTTTTAAGTCAATAATTTGGAAAAGCTCCTGGAACAAAGACATCTTACTAAATGGAAAGAAACTGAGGTATACATAAGAACACAACTAGAAACAACTCATTAATTATCATTACACAGAGGATTCAAGCTTTAAATATCTTTGGGTTCAGGCAGTTTTCAGTGGATTCTACTAAGATGAGAGATTCAGATATTTTCTTACCAAAATCACATGGTGGAACCAATAATCAAACTGCAACATCATGTCCAAACACAAGAGTTTTAGCAGAGTCAGTATGTTTCCTGTGGGGTTTTTTTCTTTTTCTGAGAATTTCAGTTAAAAAAACATTCTTCATCATCTACACAGTCTCTAATTAGTCTGTGTAATATCCCCCAAACTTTACTAATGAGCCATGCCTTTCATTGCGTTACCTTTGACCTTGAGCTCCACAAGGTCGCTGGCATCCTCCAGGCCCTGCTGCACCTCGCAGCGGTAGTGAGCCGAGTCGCTGGAGCGCAGATCTCCCAACCAAAGTGATGCGTCATCAGGCAAGGAGGTGTAGTTGAGCAACGCCGCTCGGTCTCGGTACGCCTCATTCACCTTCACCCTGTGACCCCGTGCCACTAAGATCTGCGTTTCCACACCACCTGATATGACTGACCACTTGACCCTCGGTACAACAGGTGTCGCGGAGGTGGAGTTGGATATGGAGGACAGAGACACCACACAGGGGATGGAAATGGAGCTGCTCAGTGGAGTGACAACTGGTCCTGAGTGGGGGATGCTCACGTGGAGCTGCTCCACCTCATCTGGAAAAAAAAGAAAAAAAAGAAAAGAAAAGTGAATCATGCTTCCACTTCTCAATGCACTTTTGTATTCACTGTTTATGGAATCAAAAAGTGATCAGGGGAAAATGTAGACACCGTACCGTATGTGTACCGTAGAGTTTGGGTGGGAAAGGCCAGAGTGAGATGGCAGACTGCATAAAGAAGTGGAAGTATCTGCACATATCTGTGGAGATTAAAAAGGCAAACACAGTAAAATATTAAAAAATAAATAAACTGAAGAAGAAAAGCAGATATACATTTTTTTCCAATTTCATAGATATTTGACTTTAAATAAGCAGAATGATTTCAGACACCGGAGGTCATACGTTGTCTCAGTTCAGCTGTTCTCGTCTAGAAAACTCTCCACTGATCTCACAAAATTGATTTATTGCAATAATAACAGCCTGCACACCTGTGTTACCTTCACTGCCACATCCAACTGCTGTAGTTTAGTCTAGCACATGTACACATATGTACAACTTGGTGATTATCTTATCTTATCTTATCTTATCTTATAAATCAAATCAGTAATCAAACTGGAGGGAGAAGTCAGTAAGTAAAGACCGAAATAACTATTCACATTATATTGAATAGACTTGGTGTTATCCCACTGACATAAAGGAGGTGTAACAATGTTTTATTAGCTTCGCAAATGTAATTTCTATCCCATAAAATGTCAGAAACAGGTCTCAGTATACCATAAACTTGGCCTCAACACCTCAGTGAAACTGCTTCAACAAAAACTGAGTATTATGGTTCTCATAAAACTACAATTTACTGCAGGCCTTTTTCCTATAAGTCAGGATTAGTTTTAGCTGAGCACACTAGAAAACTGGCAACGGAGTTTAAACATGAAAAAATTACAATAACTGTAAAGTTTTGTGAGAAAGGCTTTTTGTTTTAAGATGATACTTTGGGGCAGAATCTCTGAGTAAAACACACGTGTCCCAAAAAATCCTAGAGCTCAGCCATACAGTATAGAAGACCAACTTCTGTGGTTTTCGAAAGGAAGCTGGAAGCAGAGGTTCCTGACCACAAGCCATTCATCACCTCCGGGAGCTAATGACACGGCGTCTCAGCCCAGCGGCATCCTGCCAGCTCTCCGTCACCAGCCTGGCCCTGTTATTAACCCAGCAGGCATGGCAAGACGTCCACAGCGACCTCACACAACCTCCTGATTGGGCCGTAATAGAGATACAAACGTTCATCCATCATTGAAAAACAATTAAATACTGGACAGTTTCAACATTCGTCAAGGTGTTTCATCAATAGTCCTGTTGGTGTCATATTCAGCTAACCTCACACTTGACAAACCTTCACCAGAAACACTGATAGTGCAAGGTTAGACCTTTAATCTTGCTCCCTGAAGTTGGCAGATAAGAAATTTCTTTTATTATAAAACAGAAATTTTACACTGTACAAAAGTCTTTGAAGTACAGTTTTAGTAGTCTGTATACAAGATGTTAACATGAGCCACAACACTTAAAGTTGGAGTAAATACCATTAATAATCTCATTATACTGCAATGTTCTGCTCAGCCTAAACAAACAGCACACCCCGATGGCAGCACTCCCCCAGTAGAAGAATACTCTCTGCAACAGCATAATTAGACTGAGACGCCTAAATAATCCCGATCAACATAAGACCCAGCCCACAAACCACAGGACCCATAGGAGTCCTTGGTCTCTATCTATGCCCTAATGGGTCAGAGCTGCTTTGGCACCATGAAGAGGATGTGTACAATGTGAGGCAGGTGGTAATAACTGGTGGGACCGTTGCAAAGCAAGCAATCTGCCTGTATGTTGCTGTACAGAAAACTACCTATGTTTGTCATAGAAACACAGTTCAAGTGCTGAAAAAACTGTCTCAGTGGGTTGACGCCTGCTTGTGTTTTAAAGTTTAGCGTTTACCGTATACCAAGTGATTAACTGACATAGTGGGAGAAGCAGAAACATAAAATTTTTCCTCTAACCTATCGCAGAGGCCACAATTTTCATGCCACACATGTCATTTTATCACTGACTCATAGGAAAATTTGTCTTCTTTCAAATGCTCTGTTCCTCCAAGTCAACAGACTTGCATTTTTAGATCTGTAGGCATCCAAGTGATTGAGGATTTTTGGAGAAAAATGAACGCGATCTCTATTTCTATCTCACCCCTGCGACCACAATTTTAACATCAAGAACATCAAAAAATAAATAAATAAATTACAGATATTGTGGAGCAATATTTTGGGATCCTTATGCTTTTTAAACCTGTGTGAAGGATATAAGCAATTTCATAAGAGCTGTGCCAAGCTCGTTTGAGAGAGATTTGGACGGTTGGATACACTGAGTGAATGCCATCACCATGGTGCTTGAATGACACAGGTGGAAGCAACTGACAGCTGGTGGTCATTTGATTGGTGGATTTAAATTTCCTCTCTCCCTCTCTAACCAGCATGCCTATCTGGTGCCTATCAGGATCCCTGTTTCTTAGTAGAAGACCAGTGTGTTTTTAAAATGCCAAATTTTAAACCCCAATCCAGCGCAGATAATCCAACACACCGAGTCCAGCAGTAGCAACAATCGCACCACTGATATTCTTAATTTTTTTTACTGTTCCTGCTGTGATCACAGTCAATAGCAGCTAAGGAAGATGCAGCTCTTCCATTGACATTAGTGCTTTGCTGATGCCAGCGATCCAATAAAGCTCTAAATTGCAAAGAATGTCAAAGGAATCCATAGTGAAGCATAGGAGAGTGACTTTGTGCGTGTTGAGATGATGTTTTAAACAACCATATATGCTAGCACGTCACTTTTTTTTCTCCATAAACATTCTCAATATGAGCCTCAGAGCCTCTAGTTGTCTTCTGCAAGGTACGGTGCTACTAGAATTGACCTGTATATCAAGCAGATCCCGGGTAAGGAGTCAGCACACACAGCTCAGTAAGTTGTGTCAAATTAAATGGCCTTCTTTGATGGCAGAATAACTGTTGTCTGTTTTCTTGCCAGCTGGGTGGACTCCATGGTGCTGGTATCACTATTAGTATTCTTGAGAAGACGGTTCACAAAAAAAGCGAGGAGCGGGCCAAGAGGACAGCTGCACACTGTGCTTTCACTTCATACCAACTCCCTTACAAAGGGCTTCAGGGAAAATTAAAGGACAGGGCACTGGCACACTTGCTTGCTTTTTCTCTTTTCTTTCTTTCGCCCCTTTCATGGATGGAGAAGGAAGTTTTAAACCACTAAGAATCGTTCTAGGGCAGGCTTTGTACAAAAGAAAGGGCCACATTAAGACCCTGCACACTGATTCAAATGGTATAATGTGACAGTGTGCTTAAATACTGGTTTGTGCTTTCAGATTGATGACAGCAGAGAAAATCCTAGTTGCTGCTGGTTGTTTTGTGCCGTCTTTAGATCGCATTTTTCACTGAGGTTTTCAGCCTCGCCTTCGCCAGGCACTTTGCAGTTCTGCTTGTTTTAGTGAGGTTAGCAGCGAAGACAAGTCAAGCTGAAATCAATGCCACCCATTGCAGCCAGCGCTCTATCCAAAAGGACAACTAATCCAGAATCTCCTGTGGAATAATCAGCTACAGACTAACGCATTTATGGAAAAGAAAACAGAAGAAATTGGGGTTAAATAAGCCTCATCAACTTTATGCAAAGATCCCTGTCAGTGCTACAAAGACTGTCCTTTGCAGCCTGCATCAGTGTCAATGCACACAAATCAGAAAGAGGCTCCTGATCCCAGTTTAGCCAGCTCAGACATGCCTGCTTGACTGATGTGCTGTAAGCTCGGAGGGGTGCTGAGCTGGAACTGGCTTTAGGAGGAATATGTCCAGGATAAAACAGAACAGGGTCCCATAAAAATGCAGTTTTTGCAGCTATGGTCTATTTTTTTTATGTTGTCTTCTTTTCTTCTCCTTTTTTTAATATTTAAGATTTCAGTTTTCAGACTGTATGTAAACAGAAGTTAAATGCAACATAAAGAAGCGTGTTAATTTATTTCAACTTCTTTTCTTTTTCTTGTGTGTGAAAAAAATCATTTAAACACAGAGTTTATAGTCTATCCTGCAGTTGCTTTCTAATGCAATTAACATTCAGCAAGATGTTTGGCCTGGAAGAAGTTCAAACCAAATTAACTAAATGGAAATTTTATTTATTGGCCCTACACATCAGACCTCTGGTCAGCAGATGGATATTCAACTTGGACAGTTGTGATAGAATAACTGACTCCCACAACTATAAATTCTTGCTGCTATTTGCCTCAATAACAAACTCATTTATGTTGATGACATTTGCTTGACCTAAGCCAGACAGACACCACTTTTACACAATTAGGTATCCAGCTCAAAACAAATAAACTTAATGTCAGTCTTTACTTCATTTGGAGACCTTGGCAAGGTCAAAGGAAGTGGTTCAGTTCAGAAACAACATCAAACCCAGACTGTGAATATGAGCACTGGCTACTGTACACTTAACAGCAGAGCAAGTTGGTAAATGAGGCTATTCACTCAACACCACACCTCCAACTCCCTACATCATCAGTGGTCTGTCTCCTGTCTACAAGATGACCACTTTGGAAGAGCCACCCACCAGTTGATTCGCCACCCACTTTGTCTGGGAACAAATTAAAGTGTGTTTCGCGCAAACACCTGATCCTAGACTTGACTCAATGGATCCACTGAGGAACCACAGCCTGTACAGCTGTCCTGTTATACACAGGAGGCAATTTCCGCTTGTGTTCAGGATCAGGTGGGCTCTGCTTTCTGAGACTCATCACTTTCTCTGTTCAGGGCAAACATGCCCAGGAGGCAGGCACCTGCAGTTTGAGCTCAAATGTGCTCAAATGCTCAGATACACGGACTCTACTAAAGTAGCTTTGCATGAGTGATAGTTAGAAACACTGCAAAGTCTTTCAGTTTATCTACTTTCTGAAACAAACTGCTTTTCTTTTAAGGACAGTCCCTTTAAATAAATCTTCTTTTGATTGGCTGCTCCTCACAAGCAGAAGGTCTAAATACTAGTGTGGCTTCTGAGCTATCTCAGCCTGAGCATTTCAAGCACTCTGGAGCCTGCGCTTTTGGCTCACAGGGGTTATTTTGCATGATATTTGTGTCACAGGGCACAAATGTGTTGTCCTCCATCATATGCACTAGCTTAATAATCAGTTTGAATTGCCAGGATCGCTCATTCATTTGGAATATTTCGACGTGAGCAGCGATTCAGAGGTCTGAGCAAGGCTTGTTATTTACCTAATTATACACCTGAGTGCTACTCATCCTCAACAACAACAACAAAAACAAGAACAACTTCTGTAACTACAGCTTTAGCTAAACCTACTGGTGCAGCTGAGGATCAACAACATATCTGGCTCTAAATGTGAGCAGATGGCCCTCCATTCTCCATCATGCTTCACATTTCATCTTATAGTTAGTGCAGAGTTCATCGCTCCAATTTGGGTCAGATTTTTAGATAGATTGTGAGCCACATTTTTACCAGCTGTGACTGTGGTTAGTTTTGACTTTGTGATTTTTGTGACTTTGTGCAAGTGTCTAAAATGGCAAAACACTGACCAACTTAACACGTAGAGAGGGGAAGGCCACTTTTGTGGGTTTTTCTGTTGTATGTTTGTCTGTGTCTGTCTGTGGACAGATTTTGTCCACATGAAAGAATTGCAGCTGTGCAAGACAATCACTAAACTTTAAGCTGTGCAGCTGAGATCAATATTAAATCAGGATTCGAAGAGGATTGTGGTCCAGCAATTCATTGGCATCCCACTGGAAGATGGTAACATGATTACTCTGTCATGAAATTACAGCATAACCACACCAGTGCTTTCTGTATCTGCTCAAATCTGACCAGAGAGCCACAAAACCATTAAACAGAAGAAAGAAATCCTTAAAAGTCTGCTTCATGATTCAATTTGCCCTCTGTCTTTCTACCTGTCCATTACTGAACTCCACCTGAGGTGGACCACAGCGAGTGAAGAGTTAAAATACGCACTTAAAACAAAAAGCAGCTTTTTGTTCCTACTGGGCAAATAAAAGCACTGAGTGTGAAATCCCAGAAAAAGCTTTTGAATGGCATGGATGGCAGGAAGGGAAAAAAAAGCTTTGTATGAGTCCAAATTGATAGTAAATGCGTTTAAAATACCTCGTTATCCTTAATTTCCTTTACCTTTATAGGTGTGCATGCTTGAAAAATCATTTCAGGACTCCACAGCAACACGGTTTAAAGACAGTGGGGACAGCAGTCCATAATTTCAGGACCTTTCGGAGAACATCAATTACTACAGCGCAATTAAGTGGCAATGAGGATAATTATCTTTAATGACACCTCCATTTAACCTAACACAGTAGATTCAAAAGAACTTTGGAAAGACCAAACCGCATCATCTACTGCGTATCATTGACCCATCGACCCAAAGGGAGAGAAAGAGAGAGAGACGGAGAGAAAAAAGCCTACCGGATGACTCCCAGCAGCATCTCAGCTGATGCAGGTTGCACTTCTTGGCTGTATAAAGTATTTTCCGTTAGCTCCTGTCAGCTTGCTGCAGTGCGACTGTCCTGTCAGGGGAAAAGCGGCTCTGGATGCTCTGCGCAGGTAAACGGTAGCTGGGACCGGCACACTCAGAGGCTCGGGGAGAAAGGAGGGAGTTGGGAGAAAGTGACGCCAGATATGAAACCCTGAACTGCCCACTTTTTCACCCAACAATCGGGATGGAGATGGCGCATGCCTGTCAAGGGGGACTGGGAGGGATGACAAGTAAAGTAACCGATGTTATAGGCTATGAAGTGAAGCCTGCAGAGAGGAGATGACCTGCATGTTTTTACTGCAGGGAAGCGGCGAACTCACTGAGCGTCACTCGGATGAACCAGGTTGAGGGTAGAGGAGTCAGCGCAGCGGTCCGGAGTGAGCTGCTGAAGCTGCTGCAGGTATTGATATTGCAGCACAGTCACACATCCCGGAGAACGATAAGGGACAATTTGAAGTACCACCTCCTTCATTATCTGTCACACCCTGTGGTATATTTTTAAATCATCATGAATAGCTTTGCATTCTGGAGCAGTGAGAGGTTTGGAAAATCCTGCACAAGAGCATTGCCCTGTCATTTACAACCTGAATCTGCAGAGCATGCTTGATTTGAACGGAACAAGCTGAATGCAGTATGCAACCCAGAAGCTTTAGCTATGACTAAAGAGTCACAATAAGATCACATTTACAAGTTTAAAGTATTCTATTTACAGTTTAAACCTTTATTTGCAAATGGATGCATAAATAAATTCATCATTTCATTTTTTCAGACAAAAAATGATTAAAAAAAACTAATGGCATCACATTTGGCCTTGACTCAGAGTGAGTTTGGCTGCCTCAGACCAGCCTTCCCCATAAAGACCAGATTTCAGGTGTCCTGTGCCATAAATGAGTCATAAGTAGCCCAGATAGGCCTAAATATGCAGTACTTCTCTGAAATGTGATTACTCCTTATCGAGGTTCTTGCAAAAATGAGCAATGTGTCCCTACAATCACCCCTTTCCAGGTAGCTTTACTATCTTCAATGAACAAACTGAAGGCAGGATGAAAAGTGCACAGCTACAGTCTTATTCATGATGTTGTGTAAGTGATACAAATGCAAAATGATGGCTGAAGAATGAAAGGAAAGACTAGAGAGAGAGAGAGACAATGTTCGTTCCTCTTGTTTTAAATGCAGAATCAAATTCACATAAAAGTTCTTGGATAATCAGGCCCCATTTTATGTTAAAGGCCTCACAGTACTGTATCATCTCATTACAGCACTCTGCTCTCACACTGCTGTCTTGCTTGTGGTACCTAGAATATTTAAGAGTAAAATAGGAGGCAGAGCCATCAGCTTTCAGGTCCTTCTTCTGTAAAACCAGGAGGAGGACAATAAAGTTAGGGCTGGATCAGGTGACCATGAACCAGTAATAGGTCTAGCTGCTGAGGGTTTCCATTATCCACTGAGCACTTTTCACTCATTATGTGTTTATATGTCACTCTGCATATAATCATGGGTTATTATTCAACTCTATAGCTGTCCTCCACAGTGTGTATTTTGTCCCGTCTCTATCTCCTCACCCTTAACAGGACGTAGCAGATCACTGCCCCTCCTCCAGCCTGGTACTGCAGGAGGTTTCTTCCTGTTAAAAAGGAGTTTTTCCTTCCCGCTGTTGTCATGTGTTTGTTTATAGGGAGTTGGCTGATTGGTGTGTTTTTCTTTGTATTATCTCAAAATATAAAGCACAGTGAGGTGACTGTTATTGTGATTTGGTAGTATATAATTAACACTGAACTGAAGTGGAAATGCACACCCGGCAGTGTTCCAGTAGTCGAATATTACCTTTCAACAATCAGATGAACAACACTGGGTGGCCTAAAGATTAAGGAGCACAGGACATTTCAGGTAATATTGTGATTTTATGTTGCATGTTTACAAACTGTTTTTCTATTCTTCATCGCACACAAACCAGCAGAAACACTAAAGACCGAAGGTCACTGAGAACAGCCTAATCAGGCTTTGGTCCTGCCATTTGTGGGGTGTGCATTGGCTCATCTCAGTCAGTAAAATGTGATATTTATGGCAAAGTTGAAGCTTGAGACACTCAATTTGTATATTTGGGGTCATTTTACAACATCTGTTAATGAAATACGCAACAGACAAACACATGAAAGGAGAAAAGGTTAGAGCGTACTTGTGCACTCTGCAGCGGGAGTGAATGATGCTTTGTAGTGGTCATCCTGTGACTTGGCAGCAGCGGTCGATGCTGCACACCTGAGGAATCTCACACTCAGATAACAGCAGGACTGTCTGGGAAGGAAATGTCAAAGCCCAGAGAACAGACAGCGGTTACACTTACACCTATGAGTGTCTGTCACTGAGCATTTTGACACTTAAGGTTCTGAAATCCATCCTACATATGGTAGACGTGCGGCTGAGCTGAGGCAGTGAAACTCACCCTCAGTCAAGGCAAATGTGACACAATTGTGAAATGAAGATGAAGGTTCTGGGCAAAGATTGCTATATTTCGCTAGCTTTTTGACAGCCATTATATGTAGTTCATTGATGAATAGTCAAAACAAGGACTTAGCAATAGCTGAAGAAAACAAAATCAATTTGGAATTTGTTTTATAAATATATTCATGATGTTATTTAGATTTAAACACTTGGAGTGGATCCTCAATTGATCTGTGTGGCGGGGCGTGGTCTGCGGTGCCGCCGCAGAGGAGATGGGTTCACCTGCGCGGCATCTGCAATCACGCCTCGCCGGCTTAAAGTCTGTACTGGTCCCTGCTGTAATGTGGTTGTTGTTGTGTGCGTGTGGCTGGCAGCTGGGACGCTGCAGCCGGGAAGTGGAACAGCAACCGTCTGTGGAAATAAAGTATGCTGAAAAGCGATGAAATGTCATGGGGTCTGCCATGGTTGTGTTACAATCTGGTTGCTGTTATTAAACAGAGCTTAAATGTGTTTTCAGTCCTGAAGATTTGAAGCTGTTGCAGATTTGCTGCTGTGCTTTGAATCATTATCTTGTTACATGACCCAGTTTCGGTCAAGTGTTAGCTGTCGGACAGATGGCCTCACATTTGGCTATAAAATACCTTGGTACACAGAGGAATTCATGGTCAACTGAATGACTGCAAGATGCCCAGGACCTGTGGCTGCAAAACAAGCCCAAATCATCATCCCTCCACCACCGTGCTTGACATTTGGTTTAAGGGTTTGTGGTGATTTTCTGTTTGGTTTTGACCAAACGCGGTGCTGTGAATTATGCCCAAACATCTCCACTTCAATAACATCTGTCCAAAAGATATTGTTCCAGAAGTCTTGTGGTTTGTTTAGATGGAACTTTGCAAACCTAAGCTATGCTTGGAAGAGGCTTTCTCCTCTTCAGTCTTTTTATAATTGTGCTGTCATGAACTTTAACATTTAACGTGCTAACTGAGGCCTGTAGACTCTGAGATGTAGATCTTGGGGTTTTTCTGAGCATTGCATGGTAAATGCCTTTGATTAGCAGTATCTGTCTGCTACTTACCTTAATAATTCCCGTGGAAGCAGTTAGGGTGCACTGTGTTATTCACAAGTCTGCATAAAGTCCTATGAAAACTTTCTTCACATGACCTCATGTCCTGAAACCATGACTAAAGAAATAACCACAATTTTTTTCACACTGGATTTCTTTTCTCTGAGACAGCCCAAAATAGCACAGTTTCTAGACAGCATTAGAACATTTAAATGACCCATTTAAAGGTTATTATGGATTATTATTCTTTTTTGTGTGTGCTTGTGTCCATATATATGTTTCCTACATCAGTTTTTAGATTTTACACACAAAACAAATGACTACTTTATGAAATTTAAATTCTTGTACAAGGGAAACCTCGTCATAATATATAAGCAAAATTTGCCACACCTGAACAAGCAAAATGATTTAAATTATTCTCTACTTATAATAATAATAATACACACTGAAAACTGGCAGGAGTTACCGTTGTTATTGGATACTTTTACTTCGCAACAGGATGGAACTACTTCTTCCACCACTGATGCCAGAGCCACGTCAGATGGTTAATAATGTAATGTTAGTAACAGAGTGAGCTTCAGTCTACACCACTCCCACTTAGACTACACTGAATTCAGGCGAGGAGTTAAAGAGGTCAAAAATGATTTCTTTAGGCTATCTTATATAAAAAAAATCTTCTTCCAACACTAATTTGGAGGGGATGTTTACTTTAGATTACCTTTAAACATTTTAACTGGCATCTCTGCGTAGATGAAATAGGTTTAACTGCAGGAACATTTCCTAGAACTTGTTAAATGTGCCAAGATGCTGTTTTGCTATCTAAATAAAACCTATGCAGTTGCTTTTTCTGTGAACTACATGTCTGCATTTAAATGACCCAGTTAACATGAGCATAACATCTTAAAAGCAAAGCATGGATGAGAAAATTAAAGTCCAAGACGAGAAGGAGAAGCTGTGCTTTGCCGACTTTTTCATTTTCTAACTGTGACATATTGAGTTCATGCACAAAAATCCACTGGGAGCCAGCTAAATTAGACCAAACATAGTTAAACATGCATGTATGCCATGCCTCAGACCTGCATACAAGCTAACGTTAAGATTTTCCAGCAGCCTTCAAACAACCAGCCTGTAATTAGACACTATCATTACATTGAAGCTGAGCTTAGATCATCAACTGAGTCAAGAGCAGCACTCAAATTTAGTTTTAAAGTGTCTTCAGATGTTCTGGAGAACATCAGAAGAGTTTTTAATCAGCTTGTGCCCAACAGTTTCTATAAGTTTAAGGCACATTTTGGACACTTTTAATGTGATCTGACCTGTTAGACTGCCAAACAGTAGCACCTCTGATGGTGAACATGACTCTTCCACATACAGCCTGCACCACCAGGTGGGATTAATTAGTTTAAGTGGCTGAGCAGCAAGGGTGACTCAGCTAAAACACAGAGCCCACCATGCAGTTTATTTAAAGTAGTTTTAATTCTGCTTGAGTCATGTCAGTGGTTTCATTTAACTGGGTTACCAGCATAGCTGTCAATTTACCACAAATTATAAGATGGACATAAAAAAAAAAACCTCCCCTGCAGAAGTTAAGACTGCCATAAAATTGTGCTTTTGTGAGTGTAAATGGAAAATGTTCAGACAAATGAAGCAGCACAAAGGTTCCACTTCACCTTGCTGCAGTTGCAGAGTGAAATCTGTACAACACTCATGCAATGACAGGAAAGACGACGAGCCTTTGAATCATTTTTCCTCCCATAAAGGCAAAACCGCAAAACCCAGTTTCCGCTGACTGGCTGCTTTTATTCCCTCTTGGATGCAGAGCAGCAGAGGCAAACCGGTTCAGGAGGGACGAGTCTGGGAAAACTGCTGCACTCATCCCACTCACTGGCCAAACCATCAACTTGCCATGCTTTCTGCATGATGTTAACTGCACTGACCAAAAATTAGGGTATGGAGAGCCACTGTGAAATTTTGATGCAATTATATTATCTGTGACACATCATTTTTTTGTTTCAATGCCTGGCAGTGACGCTAGTTGCTTCGCAAGCTGGAGATCTGGCAGCAAGTCGAGTTGGTCTTTTAGTAAATCAATATGTGTGGTTAACCACTGTGGAAAAAGAGACTGCGTGTGCTTCATAGGCTGCCAAACTCATATATCGGAGATAAAACAAGAGCTGATTTTATTCATCAAGATAATTCTGGATATTTATAGCAAGACTGAGGTATTTTTTATTGAAGTAACTGTTTTTGTTTGGGCTGACTGACCTTTTAATGGGGCCTTTTATACTAATATCATATATTCCAGCTCCATATTTTTCCTCTTGGACTCTTGGAGAGCAGCATTGCGTGATTCACAGATCAAAATAATTTTGGTGCAACACTTCAGTTCATGTAGTGTCTGAAACAAGCTGTTTAAATTCAGTTCAAATAATTAAACGTATATAGCACCAATTCACAACAACGGTTGCCTCAAAGCACTTTAAATTATGAGGTAAATATCCAAGAATATTAGAAGGAAACCCCAACAACAAAACGCCCTCCTATGAGCAAGCACTTGGTGACAGTGGGAAGGAAAAACTTCCTTTTAACAGGAAAAGGAACCAGAAGCAGTGAGGGGCAGCCATCTTTAGTGCTGTGTGATACTGCAAATTTTGATATTGATCTGATACCAAGTAAATGCAGGGCCAGTATTGCAGATATCAATACTTTTAACCTATAAAAGCAGCTTATGTAGGCGAGAGCAGTGTGTCAGTATTTATAAAATGAATCATCATTAATTTGCCAATTCAAAAAGTAAAGTTTTGAGCCTAATCTTGAAAGTACTAGAGATGAAAACAACGTACTATGAAGTTTTTGCTCCTTCTGGGCAGTTTGGCCTGAAATGCTTTAGTAATAAACATCTTAAATTTACAATTAAAGCATTACTGCAAGAGGCAAATCCTATATAGTAATAAGCTGACAGGTTAAAGAAGAGAAAAACAAACTAAACATCTTAAACCACATCACAAATAACCAAATTAAAACCATGTATATGTGATTGAGCACTATTGGGGTAATTTAACCAGTATATTCATAGTTAAGTAGTGAAGAAACTGGGATGTCTAATGCCAAAGAAGGATAAAAATAATAAAAAAGAAAGATAAAATATGAATTCAAAGACGTACGCTGTAAGTGAACAAACTGGTAAAGTGACAAATGTAAGGTGCTTTTTATCTTCTGCAGCCCTGTAACAGATTGTTTCTGAGCTTTTTTCCTGCCTTTGTCAGTTTCTACAGTTGTTCGCCAATGAGGTCATAATTGAAACATGAAAAATTGTTACACAACGCAGGTATGACACAGTGCCAGTGCATAAAATGTCAAATGAGGTGAGTGCGGACTTTGTTGAGACTACCCTGTCCATGTTGGCTCCTGACAAGTCATTTCTTTCTCCACATGGTTGCCCAGACACTTTGGAAAGACAGACTCATTTGTCTGAAGGTTTTCAGTTTTGGAGAGCTCCGTGTCTGGGCTTCTGTAAAATAATACGGCTATTTTCAGCCTCACGAATGATCCAAGCAGACTGTAACCACCACCGTTATTAATGCTGCCAACAGCCAGAGCACTGTCACTTCTCCGACATTAGACTGTATGTATGAAGCCCGCTGTGAACGAGCACTGCTGTTCTTCTAATGCAGGCTCCTGTACAAGCTTACGTAACTGTCATTTTAACTGAAATGATAAATAAACTTCAGATACTACTTCTGTACCGAATGTTTCACTTCTAAGAGCTAAAGGTTTGCGTTTCCATCTCCAGTCTGATAATGACTCTACAAGTTTTATCAGTGGCACGAAATGTGTTTCTCTTACAATAAGCTGCTTCAGCTTTCATTTATATGGTATAGTCAAGAGCAATTATAACCATTTGAGAACTTTCAAAGACTTTTATTGGAAAATAACACAAATTTGCACCAGTGCCAAATGTTTGGGTGATGACTGTAGCCATTTCCATGAAGGAGAGGATTTTCTCAACCCAATTGGTCAACACCAAAGTTCCTGGCTTTATGTGATTTTATGTTCTGTAGCCATGTCAGCACACTGGTGTAAGAGGGGAGCAGAGCAAAGTGCAATAGTCTTGAGCCACCTATTTCTTCTTTTAGGTAGCCAGACACTGGCTGCTTTTTCTCTCATTTTCAGTCCAGTCCTTGTATCAAATCATTTTCAGAGAAATGTTTTTTTGGTTGTTGAGCTACTTAACACTGACCTGAATCATTCAAGGATAAAAAGGCATCTGACTCAAGGGATCGAACTAGTGTGGTCTCTACACATAAACAACTTAGCTCTTGGCCCTTCAGTTTATCAATCTATTGTTCACTGAAGCCGCACCAGAAAGAGGGGAAACGGCAAGAAAAGGCTGAGGAATGCCAAATTACACAAGAACTGGACTGAAAATCAATGGCAACAGGTCTTAGGAAGTCATGAATCCAAATGAAGGATTTTTGGTTGAAATTGTCAATATATATGGAGGACGTCAGAAGAGCAGGACAACAGTGAGTCTCCACAGTGACCCAAGCACACTGACAATGCAGCAAAAGCATACCTGGATAGATAAACACACAATATTTCACTATCAGTCGTGGATCGGCCTTCCCAGAGCCTGGACCTCAACATTACTGAAGCAGTGTGGGATCATCTTGACAGAGCACAGAACAAAAGGCAGCCAACATCCAAAGAAGGGCTTTGAATGTCCTTCAAGAAGTTGAAGCTGTGTTAAAGAATAAAAGAAGTCATACCAAATACTGACTCAAGCTAGTTAGAATTGTACAAACTGTATCTTATGTACTGCATGTATGATTGCATGTTTCAGTAAAACGCTGCAACGATTTCTCTTCTACTGTCTATGCTTTTGTTATTGCTCATCCTTCATTTGACTTCAGAGCTTGACAGTATCAGTTGTCCCACCCATGATGCCGATTGGCTAATCATTACCTTTGACTGCTGAAAATCTGCATAAACTGATTTTTAGTCACATGAGGGAATGTGTCTTAAACACCAATATTATTATCTCATAGGTTTGTATCCAAAACAAATTTGACACACACTTAAGATGGGCAAAAAAGGTCATTTAGATAAGATAGCAATATCTGGCTCTTTATCTGCTTCATTATACTACTGACACTTTTGTTATCAGTCATTTTCGTAAGAGAAGCTGCCTTGTGATGTTGGAAATTAATTTGACCAGTGCAGTGTGTGGGTTCATCAACACAACTCCCTGCTTTAATGTCACAAACCCACCTGGCTGTTTGTCGCTGGGCTCTTTTTTTTGTTGTTGCATTAAATCTTTAAACTTTGATTGTGATTGTCCACATGAAAATGCAAACACTCCAGTCTGATATTTATTCACAACACTATAAAGAAACAAAGTGACACCTTCGTGAACTGCAGTCTGATTTCCCTTCCTCATATCTTTTACAGATTATTTTCTTAATAATTTTCATGGTGCAGCAGTATGTTGAGTCTGTACAGCCTCCACTTGTTATCTTCACAGTCTCTGTTAGACCTGACCTTCTGCTTAACTCCAAAACAGAGTTCAGAGTTCCTGTGAAAACTGGTCAGCACAAAGGGGAGGCCGAGCGTCTCTAATTTGTCTGGTCAGTACCAGTAGGACGTTCGGTGCCTCCTGTTCTCCTGGATACCGAGTTTCTCCATGACCTCCTCCTCCAGGGTTTTCAGAGAGGGTATGTACGTCTTTTCTAGAGCATCTTCGGGACTGGTATCTTTAGGTCCATCTGTGAAAGCAGAATGCATCGTTTCAATTGACACCAACTACTTTTTTAATCATCAGACACTTCTATCACTTTGTTGGACAAACAGAAAACTTTTAGTTTTACGCAAGAAGAACTTGAAATGAATTGTGTGTTGGTTCAGCACTGGTAAAGACTGTCCTCCCCACATGTGTACAAGTTTAGAAAGAAACATTTCTTCCACTTTAAAACAGTCGACGAGCATCACTTGTAAACAGAAGTCTGAACAGGCGGAAAAGTAAACTACAGCTGGTCTTAATGTGCCAACTCTAAGCAACCCCTGAAATAAAATGGCTACTGAAATTTACAAAAAAAAGAGAAAAAGACACACACACACACACACACACACACACGGCCTTACCTTTCCACTGCTGCGGTACAATGCCATCTCGTCGCTCCACGACTGGTTTCGGGATGATTCGCCCCGTCCTAAGTGACACTCGGACTCTCTCACCCTCCTCTGTGTACCTCCATTCGACTTCAGTGGGCTTCCTGTAAGATCGAGATCAGTACGTTAAAACTGGTCTGGAAAGATACCAAAAAAGCAGGAGCATTTATTTGGAAAAGGAAAAAAAAAGCTAAACTATTTTTGACTTTAGATTGCTGTGTTATCGCATTTACTTTAATGGTGGTGTAAAGGAAAAGAAAACTGTACAGATCCATAGAGATTACAGATTTTAAAAAACCCCAAATACCAGTAATAACAATAAAGTTTTAAAGACAACACTTGAGTGTATAATCTGTTTCTGCTGCATACAGAAGTTAAATTTTTTTTTTAAATAAATTGTTAAGGAGCTCA
Organism: Tylochromis polylepis; assembly: GCA_015107715.1. NCBI lineage: Eukaryota > Metazoa > Chordata > Actinopteri > Cichliformes > Cichlidae > Tylochromis > Tylochromis polylepis. The sequence goes on along the minus strand of VVHJ01048527.1, from coordinate 1,661 downwards.
ACTAAAACTGAGTGCTAACCTGTGGTCAATCTATTTTAAGATTCTGCATAAGCATAGCAACAGATGTTAGGACTGAGGCAGAGTTCAGCGTACCTGTCTGAGGGGTCAACGAGGGCAACATCACGTACCAGGATGGGAGCCTCACTGGCAATGTACGTCCCGCGGTAATCTGCAGTTTTTCCAATATACCTGTGATGCTACGACGGGAAACAAAAGTTCACAGTTCTCCCATTTAAAAGGCACAAAATGCAAACAGATGAATGCCAAAAAGCTTTCAATGGTGCACTTTGTCTGCAGCTGCACCCTGACCACCCACATCCCAGACATCTGGCTCCACCTGGTGGAGCTACGAGATAAATATAAAGCATTAGCTATAAAAGAAATGAAGAAAGAAATGGAAAAGCTCATTTAATTTGGGGGAAAATGAAAAGATCTGTAATGTCGTCGTGCCCAGGACAGTTTAAGTGTATGTTGAAGCATTTTTGTAGGAATACAGACAACATTTGATCTTCTCCCGACACTTACACAATACTCACTCAATAAAGGCATGCAACTTAAATTTTCAAAAGCAAAATCTATAATGCTCATATTGATTTCTCAACAAACAAATTAAAAAAATAAACAACACTTCCTTACTGTGTTCAGTCCCTCCAGGATGACCCAGTTTCTGTGTCTGAAGACTTGGATAACTTTCCCCTGCTTTCCCTTGTCATTGCCTTCCAGAATCTCAACCTGAGAAATTTAAAGCAAACATTTAAACTCTACGTAGGAAATGTACTACTTTAAATTGAATAAACGTACTCTTTTGTTAATGTACCACATTTGCCGAAACACGTTTGGCCAGAAAATGTTTTACCGTTTCATTCCCCTGAATTTTCCTGAAGTAGTCTTCATGCATGTTTACAACAGATGTATGTTACTTCTTCTGACTCTATCAGTTGTGGCTACACCAAAGTAATTACAACGTTATTAGCATTAGCTGTATTACAGATTAGATTTGGCTCAGAAAGTAAAACTTAATCAACATACAAATAAACCAGTAAACACATACTGACTAGAATAGAATAGAATAGAATAGAATAACTTTTTATTGTCACTGTTACAAGAACAATGAAAGGCAGTTTGGCATCTCTCCATGTGTGTGAAGTACACAATAGCGCAAGTATTTACACAATAACAGACAAATTTACATTTACACAAGAAGATATGTACAAGTTATACATACACCTGCAAACATACACGCACATATATACATATATGCATCCGTACATAAATACACACACATATTTCCACATGCACGCTTACATCTATATACATACACATACATGCCATCTAACTAGCAGGTGCATTGAGAGGAGCAGTGTGATCAGGTAAAGGTGATAAAGGTACTGAGGCCTGCTCATGTTATTTGTTTTCATAGCAAAATTAACCAAATTAAAACTTAAATTTATTGTTTCAATTATTTTACATACAGAATCATTTTGGTTAATTCTTTCTTTTTTTTTTCTTTCCTTCTTTCTTTTTTCCAGTTAAGTCCCCCCCCCCCACCTAGTTGTGATTTTTTTAGGTAACTGTAACCCTGCTACACACACAAAGTGAGCAGCAGTAGGTCAACATTTGCAGGCAATGCAGTAACTGTTTGTAGCCACAAGGGGGCAAAT
>VVHJ01048526.1:0-10266 GCA_015107715.1 Tylochromis polylepis | reverse complement strand
TGCATTTTCCAGCACGATGGAGCACCGTGCCATAAGGCAAAGGTGATAACTAAGTGGCTCGGGGAACAAAATGTTGAAATTTTGGGTCCATGGCCTGGAAACTCCCCAGATCTTAATCCCATTGAGAACTTGTGGTCAATCCTCAAGAGGCAGGTGGACAAACAAAAACCCACTAATTCTGACAAACTCCAAGAAGTGATTATGACAGAATGGGTTGCTATCAGTCAGGATTTGGCCCAGAAGTTGATTGAGAGCATGCCCAGTCGAATTGCAGAGGTCCTGAAAAAGAAGGGCCAACACTGCAAATACTGACTTTTTGCATAAATGTCATGTAATTGTCGATAAAAGCCTTTGAAACGTATGAAGTGCTTGTTATTGTATTTCAGTACATCACAGAAACAACTGACACAAAGATCTAAAAGCAGTTTTGCAGCAAACTTTGTGAAAACTAATATTTGTGTCATTCTCAAAACTTTTGGCCACGACTGTAGACATGGTGAATGTACAACATGTGGAACCAGATGGGTTACAGCAGCAGAAGACCGTACCTGGTGCCACTCTTAAATCGTAGCTTCAGACGCTGAGGCTACATTTCACATGGGCTCACGAAAACTTGACAATAGAAGATTAGAAAAATGCTGCCTGGTCTGATGAGTCCCAATTTCTGCTGCAGCATTCAGATGTTAGGGTCAAAATTTGGTGTAAACAACATGAAAGCATGAGTCCAAGCAGCCTTGTATCACTGACTCAGGCTGCTGCTGGTGGTGTAATGGTGTGGAGGATAATTTCTTGGCACATTTTTGGTCCCTTTGCACCCACTGAACATCGGTGAAACCCCACATCCTACTGCTGCTGCTGACCATGTTCATCCCTTTACGACCATAATGTATCCATTTCCTGATTCCTGCTTCCAGGCATGCCTCCAAATTCAAATCATCTCAAACTGGTTTCTTGAGCATGACAATGAGTTCTCTGTACCCAAATGACCACGACAGTCACCAGATCTATTTCTCCAATAATCTACAATCAAGCAACTTCAGGACGTAGTGTAACAGCAGACTCTCATCATGGATGTGCAGCCAACAAATCGGCAGCAAGTGTGTAATGCTATCATGTCAACATAAACCAAAACGTCTGAGGAATGTTTCCAGCGCTTTCTGTGTACTAGCAAGGCATACATAATAATTTGTCCAGCGAGTATATTTCAAACACAGTACCCTAGCTTCACTAAAAGTATAGCAGTTAATAAACAAATTAAATTCCTCATAGAAAAACTGCTGAAAACAATGATTAAAACTTAAATAATTGTCAGAAAAGCAAACTGAACAGTGACTAGATATAACATGGAAAAAATAAAGAAAAGGTTGAAACAGTACACACGAAACTCTAAACTGGTGAAATTGGTCACCAGCTGTTAAACTGAGCAGTAGCGATGTATGGCTAAAATAACACGCTAACAGGCAAGGACGTCTGAATCAGTTAACTATCTACAACTGAAAATTATGTCAAAAAATGTTCAGATGCAGTTTAAAATAAGCTCAGTTTAACAGATTTAAACATCAAGAATGTTGTGAACAGGTTTTTAGAGTCTGTCTGACAGGGCTGCAGCAGTATGTCAGATGAAAAAAGGTTGGGAGCACTGGTCTAAACAATCTTCGAACAATCTTCTTCAAAGATGCAAACGCACACAAAATCTCGAGCAGTTTTTAGCAATGCAGCTTGTTTGGCATTTATTCACTCAGGATCTGACACGTCTGTCTTTGAAGTGTCTTTGACTGTAATGCTCATGAAACTGTCAAATTACATTTAAGAAAATGCAACAAAACAGGAACACCTGCTTTGCCCCGTCACACTGAATAATCCACAAAACGCACTGTGACCACTTTTAATACAGACTCATAAAGATGAGAATGTATGCTAAAGAGTTCGAATGACCTGATCCTATACCTCAGTCTGTTTATGTAATCGCTGACATTAATTTATTAAGGGTCAAAGAAGACTGAACTTAACCAGAGCTGGCGGAGTCTGAGCTGGCCTGAGGTTGTGATGCTAAATAAAAGGTCACACCCTGCTTTACCTACACCAGTGAGGCGGTCAAATGGAGCATTGCTAAAATCTGTCTGTGTGTTTTACCTACTGAGCATTACCAGGCACAACCCCTGACCTTTACTGAGAGGAAGGCAGCAGTGATCACGGCATCCACCAGTGAAGAGGAGGAAGCGACAGTGAGCGAAACAGGAAGATTTGATGAGAAGCCTTTCTGACAGCCGTGTCCTCTTGAATAGCAGGTACCTCATATACCAATGAACAGCAGCCTTAACAATAAAAACTTTACTGTAACTTTACTATAGCAATATCCTCCAATAAACCAGAGGAAAGACACTGTCATGCCATGAATGTGTGAGACTTGTTTTCAGTTATATGCAAGGTAGATGTTAACCTCTAAAGAGAATCAGTGAAGAAACTGGCTTACACACCACTGTGAGAGTGGAAAAGCTGACTCTACATAATCCAGATTTTACTATGTGTCCATCGACGCTAAAGTAATTTTGCTAGCGTTTCCCAGAAACACATTTTACTTACAAGTAGGAATCCAAATGACAAAATTAAGAACATAATGTGAAAGAAACACAATAATATTTTGTGTAAATGTCTATTTACAGAATTTAAGACCATAAAAAAATGAATTCTAGTACCTGTGTGCTATGACAACATAGATCTGTGACATTACTAAAATCCTTATTCTGCAAATACAAACATGCATAAAAAAGCATGTCCAACTTTCTACTGATTAAAATGCTCATTTGAGCAAAAGAATGATGTATGCACCATAACAATACTATGTTTAATTTGATAATTTTACAAGTCTCAGGAGGGTAATATAGCTGTGCACAAGCACACGTGTGAGGTGTTTATTCACGGACGCTTCTCAGTTTACAATGTGAGCTGGAAGAAGATCAGTGTTTGGATGTGAAGATCCATTATGTGGGGATTTAAGAAGGTACAATCACATGAGACAAATATTTTTCTAGCTATCTGCACAGCTCCTGATTTTTTTTTTATAGTTGTGGTTATTGTGTGGAAAGTTCAGACACAGATCTTCAGCTCGGAAAAAAAGAGGTCAGCGAATTTTAGAAGACTTTTTAAGATTTCTGTGGAGCAACAAAAGTGACAATGAATCACTTCTGCGATTGAGAGAAAGAGTGATCGCTCTTCACTCCTCTGCCTTCCCTCGCAGAAGCTGGTCTGCTTTATTTCTAGAGAGGAGTGTGTTTTCACACAGTACTAACGCTGGTACTTACGCCTACTCTCAAAGATAGCCCTGGACTTCTCATAAAGGTCATATGGGTCTGGCTTTGCCAGGGCCAAGGCCTCGGAGGCAGACTCAGGGACTGAGGCCCTGTGAAGATGGTGTGTTGGGAAGGGGGCGCTGTGGGGGATAACAGGAGCCGACAGGCTGGTCTGAGCAGGGCTGCTCTGGCCCTGCTGGGACTCCCACTGCTCCAGCACCTGCAAAGCACAGGAGCATGAGCGGTCAGTATTTCCCTTCCAGCTCTCCCACTCCTGACGCTTGATTTCATCCTGAAAATCACGGTAAGAACTGCAAACACCTAGGCACGGTTTAGTTTAAGGAGCTGTGACAGTTCACTAAACCCTGCCGCCCTGCTGCTGCACCTGTCAAGCTTTGCCTGCTTGCACATATTTACCACTTAATAATGCACGTCTATTTTCAGAGAAAAGTAAAGAAAACAATTTAAAAAGATGATGCTTTTGTCACACAAAAAGGTGCCTGCCACTTTATGTGTTTTCATGTAACCGTAACATCTGTCTCCTCCTGATTTTAAGATTAAAACATGTGGTGACTATACAAGATAAAATATACTGGAAAAGACTTGATGCCTTTAGCTTTGGCCAAAAGACAAGTCTGGCAACTGATGATGATGCCCTGGGCATAAAAAAAGCAGCAAAGTGTGTCAGTTACGGACTCACTTGAACTCCCTGTTTACTGTTTTTTCTGTTTTGATAATGATGTGTATTCAGAATTATGATTTTACATCCCTGATTGAAACCATCAGGAGTGCAGCGTTTTGCAAAGTCAGCCTTTGCCTTGTATTTTTGATACAAGTATGATACAACTAAAGAAAATACCCCAAATGTGACTACAGTAGGCAGCCCTGCTAAAAGATTTTAACATCTGGAAAAGCTTGACAGGCCTGCTGCACCTAATTGATGTGGTTCAATATTCCCTGTTAGGGGGCAGTGTTTCGCCAACTGTCAATTCAAGCATGTTAGTGAGGTTAGTAGTAGAAATAAGCAAAATACTGCCAGCTGTTTCTATCTGGCATTCAGATCACAGTGTTTATGGCGATGTGTGCAGGGAGGAAAGCATCTGACATATGTGATTGACACATCTGGATGGACATTTAAAAGAAAAAAATGATAGTGGATTCTATGGGCCAGAGCAAAAGTTATTCTCTATCTGTAAGGTAGAGTGTGGTATATAATCAGAATTCGGATAACTTTCATCCAGAAAGACATCTGAAAATGTGCTGTCAAGCTTTAGAGGTGACAAAGGCAGTTTTGACATCACCACTCAAAGTGTCAGCCTTGATGTGTCAGATAAGCGGGGCCGCCTGAGTCATGGCATGACACTAAGCAGATAGCCAAGATGACATGTTGACATGTCAAAAAAGGGTGAGCGACAGATCTGGAGGGAACAACAAGCTTTTGAAAGTGAGACGGCGAGAGTGGCTGCATAGTGCCACACTTTAATACTGAGAAATGCAAGTCATCTGGTTCCAGATGCACCGAGAATAAATATCAGCTTCATAGAAGCTCTGGTCAGGAATGAAAAGCAGCTCCGCTCTTTGCAGTTTTCAGTTGCGTCTGCTATTGATGTGAAGCACGTCTGCATAGGGCAGGCTGCTGAGACTGGGGACCTTGTTAAGGCGGGGAGTAGACTTCTGCATCCTGATCTCTCTTTCACTCTGTCTCTTCTTATTTGAGATTAAGACACTGAAGCAAGCACACTATGGCGATGATCTACTTGATCACATGAATAGAGCGCACTGCAGGCTGACAGCACTGCTGAATGAAAAACACCTGCACGTGCTGCCACATTCAGCAGCTGTTCTCTGTTACCTACAGCATGAGTTTGATAGGCAAATCTTAACAAGCTCATTTGCAAATAAAACTCTTGGGAGTTGCGAGGAGCGTGTTTGCAGGACTGTAGGTCAATATGACAATTAGGAGATTTCCTGTCTTCCCTTATTAGTCAAATTCCTCCATATTTCATTCTCTGCTGCAGAAGTCTTCCTGTAACAAATTATACCCAATTATACCAGTAATAAAGTCTAGTGTCAGGGGCTTCAGCAGCTAGAAGAGAGGGGCAGGTGAAGGTGGGGCAACCAGAAGGTGAACAAACAAGACAAGAGAGAAGTTGTGCATGCTGACTGCTGCACTAGGAAAGCTCAGAGCTTAGAATTACAATTACTCTGAGAGAGATGAACGACAATGATTGTGTTGAGATGGAAGCAGAAACGATGAACAATGAGGGGACTTCAGCAGACAAAGCATCTTAAAAGCTGCACAACTGAGGTTTCCTCTGTTGTTAGTTGGGAACTGGAATGGGGACAACATTAGCTGGGATCAGGGACTGGTCAGAGCAGCGCTGGGAAGATGCCAAGGCATGAAAGGAATATAAGGGTGACACAGATAAAGCAAAATGAATCTGATCTGAGAGGGTATTTGGTGGACAGAGTTGTTAGAGGCCTGTAGGGACAGCAAATGACAGTGTAGTAGTGTATTTATAATAGCAGTGGAAGCAGGACTTGGAGCTAAAGGCAATTTTGCAGAGATGCCACATGACGGGTTTACTGGGCAAAAAAAAGAAAAAGAAGGTGAAAGATAAATGACCATGGAGAAAAGGCAGGGTATAGAAGTGCAGAATCATTTCACCGAATGGACAAATGTTATGAAATAAAGATAAAAAGGGGATGAAACATATCTGGCTCATGCCAAAGAACTGAACACAGATGGATAGCAGCACTAGAGCTGTAGCATAATAGCATAATGCTAATGTCCTGAGTGTAAATTACTCTGATGGCACCCAGCCAGGCTATGAATCACGCCTGACTTGAAGCATCCAAGTCTAGTGATGTTATGAGTGGGCTACTTGGACTTTCTGCCATCTCATAACAATAAAGAAGGGCTGAATATCAAAAGCTGGACACGGACATGTAGTGAGTCATCAGTGGGGGTTAGTACGACGGACAAAAGAGCAGACAAGTCATTTCTAAATTTAGAGTTATTCCATTTAGCACATACGTATGCACACTGCAGCCACTGGTGGTAATCTACAGATTAAAAAAGCAGAAATGGAGATAATCTGGATTTCTGAGGCTGTTGCATGTTACCTGCTTAGGGGTCTTCCAGGGTGAATAGTGACCTGTAATGTTGAGAGAACAAAAAAAAACAACAACAAAAAAATGCTTTAGACGGAAAAAGATGAAAACCGATCATGAGATGTGAGGCTTATTTTTACCAAATGGAAGCCATTTCCAGGGTATATCTTAGAAGATAATAAAATGAAGAAAACATCTGAATTAAATTTAAACCAAATGAAGATAATAATGCAACATGACAGCGGTGTTTGTGAGTGGTGGAAAGGACGAAGAAAAGGACATTTGAAAACATGATGAAAGCACAAAGCAAGCGATGGCAAATAAATTTCTATGAGGCAGAGACCAACTGTGAATGCAAAGTGAGATTAAAATAAGACCTGAGAAAAGTCACTGCTGTACACACAGAATAAGAATATTTGCTACTGATAAAACGTGATTTTTCTTCTGATTTAGGGATATCGGGTAATAATGTTTGCATTCTGTTAAGTAGAAAGTGAGGCCAAACTTGATACTGATGCATTTTAAGCCTGTGTTATTATATTTATAGCCACTTGGGGCAGCGGAAACAAGCTGTAAATACAACACTGACAAATTATTACATTATTACATAAGTATTCCTAAAGGAAATTCAAATCTCTTCAGGTGCTAAATGCTCATCTATGAGCAGGTGCGATTATTAGAGAAATCAGCTGCATGATGGCTGAAAAGTTAGGCTGTAAAACTAAATGAGCTGCATTGAAAAAAACATTAAAATGTAGTTTTAAAAATCCCAATCCTCACAAATACAGACACTAACGTGAAAGAAAGAAGCTGTTCTATATTATCGTGTACTGCACATCGTATGCCACTAGATGGCGGTCTACTGGTGGCACAGGCTCCACAGCTCAGTCAGCTGTGACAGGTAAAAAATATAGAAATGACTCACTGATAAATGTGCTACAGCCAACACAGACATAACTATGTGCACACTTAGGGTCAAGAGAAAAAGTCATGGCTACTCATATAATCCTACAAACTGAGTCTTCAGGGAGCCCACTGATGTTTCAATGTCTGTCACATCAACACAGGTCATCCAACAATAATCTAGATAAAGGTAGGGGTGTTAGTGGAGATTGAATTCCTATTTGATTAAATGAAATTTTAAATTCAGATTGAGCTCAGATTGAGCATCAGAATTGGGAAGAAAGGTGATCTGAGTGACTTCAAATATGGGTTAGTTGTTGATGCCAGATGATGTGATTATTTTAGAAACTGCTAGAATTTTCCCACACGTGCATCTGCAGGGTTTACAGAAAATGCTCCAAAAAAGAGAAAATATCCAGTGAGTGGCAGTTCTCTGAGTTAAAATGCCCTTCAGTGGTCAGAGGAGAAAGAGCAGACTGCTTTGAGGTGTCAAATAAACACTCATTGCAACCAAGGTATGCAGAAGAGCATCTTTGAATGCAAATCTTAAAGCAGTGGTGCTACAGCAGCAGAAGACCACAGCAAAGAACAGGACACTTGGGCTCCAATTCACACAGGCTCACTACAAACAACACGAAAGCATGCATCCATCCTGCTTTGTATTAATGATTCAGACTTCTGCTGGTGGTGTAATGGTATAGGGAATATTTTCTTGGTACACTTTGAGCACGACACAGCATATCTGAGTACTGTTTTTGACCATGTCCCTCCCTTTATGACCACAGTTGTAACCTTCGTCTGATGGATGCTTCCAACAGGATAAAATGCCAGTGTCACAAAGCTTAAATCATCTCAAACTGTTTCTTGAGCTGTACTCAAATGGTTTCCACAGTAACCAGATCTAAATCCTATAGAGCGTGGATGTGCATCTGACAAATCTGCTGTGCAATGCTGTCATGTCAGTATGAAGCAAAAATGTTTCCAGCAACTTGTTGAATCGATGCCATGAATAATTAAGGCAGCTCTGAAGGCAAAAGTTGGCCCAACCCAATACTAGCAAGGTGTAGCCAATGAAGTAACTGGTGAGTATTTAAACAACCAACGCATTCTACTGTATTTTCATGTACTATCAAACCACGCTGGATTTACAAGCTGCCATCTGTCCCACTTTCCCTTTTGAAGGTTTACAGCATGTCCAGACTAGTACACTGAGAATCTGCTCAGCAGGATTTACATGTACATGTTTCAGGCTTCAGTGCTCTCTCTACGGTTTTTACTTCGAAAAGGCTGACATCATGCATTGCCTGAACTGAACTGTCGCTTTACTACTTTTGCCCCAGCGTTGCTGCTAGCTGATCAAATCACATTACGAGAGCGAGGTAGTTGATTGTGCAGTTCAACAGCATCAGACACACCTACCTGATGTTGATACACGAATCCAACTTCACCATAAACTGTATGGGCTGCTGTGTAACCAAACATTTAAATGGTGGTGTACGTTAATTAATATGAATTGTTTTCAAATTTCTAAAGGCAACTACACCACATTCTAAATTATTATGCAAATTGTATTTAAGTGTCATAAAGATTAAATATGTTGTTTTTCAATTAAACTCATGGATGCCATTGTGTCTCAGGGCTCTTTGGATCACTGAAATCAATCTCGGACACCTGTAATAATTAGTCCTTTAACTGGTGAGCCCAATTAAAGGAAAAACTACTAAAGAAGGATGTTCCACATTATTAAGCAGACCACCATTTTCAAGCAATATGGGAAAGAGAAAGGCTCTCTCTGCTGCTGAAAAGCGTGAAATAGTTGAATGCCTTGGACAAGGAATGAAAACCTGAGATATTTCACGAAAATTTAAGCGTGATCATCGTACTGTTAAGAGAGTCGTGGCTGAGTCACAGCACACACGGGTTCGTGCAGATAATGGCACAATGAGGAAGGTTTCTGCCAGACAAATACATTGGATTATGAGAGCAGCTGCTAAAAGGCCATTACAAGGCAGAAAACAGATATTTGAAGCTGCTGGTGCCTCTGGAGTCCCGCGAACGTCAAGATGTAGGACCCTCCAGAGACTTGCAGTTATTCATAAACCTTCTATTCGGCCACCCCTAACCAATTCTCACAAGCAGAAACGGCTGCACTGGGCCCAGAACTACATGAAGACTAGTTTTCAAACAGTCTTGTTCACTGATAAGTGCCATGCAACCCTGGATGGTCCAGATGGATGGAGTGGTGGATGGTTGGTGGATGGCCACCATGTCCCAACAAGGCTGCAACGTCAGCAAGGAGATGCTGGAGTCATGTTTTGGGCTGGAATCATGAGGAGAGAGCTGGTCGGCCCCTTTAGGGTCCCTGAAGGTGTGAAAATGACAGCTGTAAACTATGTGGAGTTTCTGACTGACCACTTGCTTCCATGGTACAAAAAGAAGAACTGTGCTTTCCGCAACAAAATCATCTTCATGCATGACAATGCACCATCTCATGCTACAAGGAATACCTCTGCATCATTGGCTGCTATCGGCATAAAAGGAGAGAAACTCATGGTGTGGCCCCCATCCTCCCCTGACCTCAATCCTATTGAGAACCTTGGGAGCATCCTCAAGCAAAAGATCTATGAGGGTGGGAGGCAGTTCACATCCAAACAGCAGCTCTGGGAGGCTAGTCTGACATCCTGCAAAGACATTCAAGCACAAACTCTCCAAAAACTCACAAGTTCCATGGATGCAAGAATTGTGAAACTGCTATCAAATAAGGGGTCCTATATTTATATGTAACTTGACCTGTTAAGATGTTTTTGATTGAAATAGCTTTTGATTTCAGTAAATATGATCTCCTAATGCTGCAAATTCAACAAATGACCATTTTCAGTTCTTTACAACCTATAAAATGATTTGAAACTCTGTTGTGCATAATAATTTGGAACAGTGCATTTTAAGTTTGTTATTTTTG
>VVHJ01048520.1:0-20400 GCA_015107715.1 Tylochromis polylepis | reverse complement strand
GTCTAAAGGCCGCAGACAGTTTGTGAGACGACCCCCAAACACTGAATACAAGCCACAGTACACTGTGAAGACCGTAAAACATGGAGGTGCAAGCATAATGGTTTGGGGATGTTTCTCATACTTTGGAGTGGGGCCCATTTATCGCATAACAGGCACCATGGACCAGTTTCAGTACCTAAAAATACTGGAAGAGGTCATGTTGCCTTATGCTGAGGAAGAAATGCCCTTAAAATGGGTGTTTCAGCAGGACAGTGACCCCAAACACACCAGCAAGCGGGCAGCATCCTGGTTGCAGACCAAAAAGATTGATGTCATGAAGTGGCCAGCCCAATGCCCGGACCTCAATTCTCCTCAATGAGAATTTGTGGCGTGACCTCAAAAATTCTGTTTTTGATGCAAAACCCAAGAATGCAGAAGATCTGTGGAATGTAGTCCAGTCAGCTCAGGCTGCAGTTTCTGTTTGCAGGTGTCAAATGTTAGTTGACTCCATGCCACACAGATGTAAAGCAGTGATCAGAAATAATGGCTATACAACTAAATATTAGCTCAGTGCTTAAAGGAAAAGCAAAATCCTCATTTCATTTTCAGTTTATACTGTAAATATTCCAGTTTGTAAATGAAAATGCAGACACTGCTATTTTTTCTGAACAACCTAATATTCTTTTTCTTCATTTTCAGTAAAAAAAAAAAAAAAGAAAGAAAAGAAAAGAAAAAATTGTTCATGTTTTCATTTGGGATTGAATGTGCACAGCTCCCCGTGCCTTTGTATAAATATGGAAATAAATGTTATTAGGAACATGGAACTTTTCCTCTGTTGTTTTAAACACACTGCTATTATTTTGCACATAACTGTATATTAAAAAAGCAATACTGGATTAAGAACAAAGGTGGAATGTTTTTTAATTACCAAAGTCTTGGATGAGGATTGTCTTCAATGAACTGCGAAGCTTCTTCAATGCCCACTTTTTCAATCAGTGTCCGACTGTCTCTCAGGGAGCGGATTTCAAAGTTGATGAGGTTGTCTTTGTTTGGTCTCTCTGGATCCTGTAATGGAATATCCATTATTTAAATGATAATTATGAATAGCAATGTAAATATTCTAATAAAGTAAATATTTTATTTTGAAATTTCAGTTGTTAGGGCCATGGCCCTCAATATCATTTTGCTCCTTCTCTAGTCAATAATTCAGACGAACACAAACGTCACAATGTCAGACTGCTGTTGGTCAGTCTGACCAGAACCTGCAGCAGTTAGAGAAATGCTCTGTGCAGTTTGCAGAGGCTGCAGAGCAAGTGAGAACTACTGTCACCAGCTCCAGCCCAGGGCGACTGAGCTGTAGACTGACTGCAGGATGAGGAACTCACTGGAAAAGCAGCTGAATGATGTGGAGACCTGTTAAAACAGACCTGTCCGAGTGAGCTGAGCTGAGTCAAGATTAGCTAGCAAGCACTGAACTTTCCAGATAAAATGCCTACATATTCACCCTTAACATCTTATAGTCTTTCAAAAACAGATACAAGTAAACTTCTTACAAGTAACATATTTGTGTAAAGATAGTCAAAAATAAACATGACTGCATTACAAATTATATTTGGGTTTCATGCAACTTGTTTCAGACATTTACCTTCATGATTTCATCAAGTAGGACAGATTTGATTTCCAGATCTTCAAAGTTGCAGATGTATCCAGATGTTTGGATGGGTTCCTGTTTTTTAAATAAACAAATAACTGTAATACCCTCACTAAGATTAACATTAATGTTAATGCCATCTCAGTTTGTGCTTTACATCAGGCATACTGTCTGAGGACTCACCTCTGGGTCTAAGTTTCTAAAAACGTACATCCTGGTCTTCTCCATCATAGCAAACAGATCGGGGTTGTCATTCGCCCACTTCATGTCCCAAACGTCTTTGCGCTCAAACTTAGATGGATCTCCTGAGGATGGCTGGTTTCCTGTCCCATTATCTGTCAAAGTGTGAACTTCCATATCCAAAAGAGTCATTATGCCCGCGATGTCGATTATGGCCAGACGACTGGAGAAAAATAAGCATTATACACGGCAACATTAGACTCAAAGATACAACCTGAAATTAATCAAAAGGCAGTTAGTAAAGCACACCTGCAAATGGTGTTAATCTGTAACACCATAAAACACCAACGCTTACCTTGAGTTGCAGTTTAAGGAGAGATAGTGGGCTCTGTTGTTCAAAGTGTACTTCTGGATGAGAACAACATTTGGGAGACTGTATCTGTGGAGCGTGCCAGACTCTCGACCCTGTGAAGACATACACACAGTTATTTTACTCTTGATTCCATTATATTGTTCATTGCCAGACTGACTTAGGTACAGCAAGCAAAAAGTCTCACTGAGAGTCTCGCTGAATAAAGAAAATATGAATATTCACATATACAAATAATGAACAAAAACATCTTCATATTCATATGAATCAATTCCAGTTGTAGCTAGCTCAATCACGCTACAGACCAGCATCTCTGAATGAAGAAAAGTCTGGTTAATATTTAGTATTTATGAACAAATTTTTTCACATACAGACTTTACTTGGGCAGGGTGAGAGCGAGAGAGAGAGACAGGAGGCACACAAATCGCATGCAATAGCTACAGCTTTAATCAAATGTTTTTGGGGGTGTGAGGTTGTTAAGTTTCTGCAGGCTGTATTTTTGTTCATGTGCATCTTTTATAAATTCAGGCTTGTACATACCACAATCAGGGTCTTATCTGTAGCTGTAATGCAACAGATGGGATCTCGAGTTGCCTGAAATAAAACAGCACACATACACAATGTGAGAATCACAATAATCCATCTTACTTTGAATTATAAAAATACCTTTTCTCAGTAGTCAGTAGTTAAATTAGTACTTTTACAGCCATTTATCTGTATATTTTAACTGCATTAACAGAAACGCTCGAGAGTTGAGAGACAAGAGTGTTTAATTCGAATGTAATCAGACAATAAGTGTTCAATTTAAACACAAGAAGTGTCACTTTATTGAAATGTAAGACAGGAGATGCACAACGTTCTTACTGTGAAGGCTTTTGTGAAATCTGGGCTGTTGTCACTAGCTCCAGATGGAGTGCTGTCGATGTGATAGACCCTGGAGGTGCAGGAAGTCAGAACACATGAGAAAGAGCCGCAGAGACAGACAGCCAGACAGGCAAACAGCTACTCGTTCAGCTGACGTGACTTGTAATCCAGGTGTTAGGATAGACCTGGCAGAACATTAGGTCACACCAAGCCGCCGGTCTGGAAACTCACATGAATGAAGCCTTTTCATTGCACTGTCATTATCAAGTCTCACACAGCAACAGTGAGACAGTAAACCTGTGGTTTCATCCACTGGCTCACAGATTCTAACACTGTGGCGATGTGGCCTTCCCGTATCTTTCCATGATTTATTATCTGTCTAATACCTGGCTTTGTTCAATACCCGTCCAGTCCTCGTGACCAGTTTGCAACATGTGAGCTCACCTTTCCCTTCCCTCCTTCTTTGTTCTTGTCACTTGGTTGATCTCCAGGGCGGTCAGTTTTTTTGCCACTCTATACTGCCACATGTAGAAAGCTTCTTTGGATGCAGCAATAACGTGGGTCTTAGTCATGGTAACAAACATTGGATCTGAAGAAATTTTAAAAAAAGTGAGCAATGCATGAGGGAGAAGATAAAAATATATAACAGCATGGGACTGTGTGAATATAACAGTGTGAATAACTCTGAGAAGATCAAAGCTTCTCCGTGATTAAACCATCAGGATCTCAATATGTAAAAGCATGCTGTGCCCTTGAGAGGACCTTCATTTCATACAGAAGCTCAAGGTTATTGTGGGTGACAGCAGTAGTCTCACAGCACACCTTGAACATTTTCTCCAGTTAAGTATAATATTACTAAACCAGCAAATCATATTTTGTGGAGAAATTCTCAAACAGTCTGACGACCTTCTGTTTGACACACACTTCATTTAACACTGTTTATCAAGTTGGGATATGCAAAGCCCACTGAGCCTGCAAGACTCTCAACATAAAGAAACATAACGATCTGCAATATAAAGGCAGCCGGTCCTTAGTGCTAAAGGAAGCTGGGTGGCTGGAGGTAGGATGTAAGCTATGTCTCTATGAATGTGGTGTGATCTCTCACACTGGCTTGAAGACAAACAGTAGCCTTGATCATACCAATGCTGCGCCACAAATATTTTTCATCATATGAAACTCACCGATGTCTATGTATTTTGAGTCCAGTGGTGTCCCGATGGAGTTGAACAAAATCAGCACATACTGAAAAACACAAAATGGAGTGACATTATTCTGCAGGTCAATTTAAACCTTTATGTCATAACAAATTGTCCTCTTTTTGGGGGTGTGAGGTTTTAAATTGTACATTACCCTCCCATGACTCGCAGATTCTACCTCAGCATCCTCCTGTGTGGCGACGGATTAGAAAAAACAGGAGGCAAAACAGCAGAGAAACATTTGTGATCCTCACACTACTGCAAATCCACTATTTTTATTACCTTTGTTGCTGGGATTCTCTAACTCTACAACTATGACTGGGCGATATATTGATTTTAAAAAATAAAGCAACATAATTTCATACCTATGTAAAGAATCACCAGTGCTTGTATCTAACTCTCAGAACCTGAAGTTCTGGTCCAACAACAAAAAATAACTTAAAATTTTAGGAAACATGTTTTGCAGAAGGGACACACTGAGAAGGAAATTGCTCTTCAAAGCCAAGGGACTAAAAACAAGAATTTTTATCTCTCAGAAAACAGCATGTGCCTTATTCGTGTTTAAACCCTGGCCACATTTGCACACACACAACTATAAAGTTGGTAACTTTATGCACCAATACTATACACAACACATTTTAATTATCTTTATCTTAGTTACACTGCATACAAACTTAAAAACAACAATTAATTAAAAAAAAACCCAGAAATAACAAAGTAACAAAAAAAAATGTTTTCATACATTCTCATTGCATTTGACATTTATTGAATTTACATTAGTTCTATTAGGTTAACATTAAGTTAACTTCTCTATGTTCAGAACTTAATTTACTTTAACTCATTCAGTATTCCTTACAGGAAGCGCAAAGTGGAATGTGTAAAGTGTTGTCACATCATGGGGGGAATCACAAGTATTTTTTTTAAATTAAACTATATTGTTTAGTTCATGTGATATTTAAGTTTTCGTTAAAATAATTTTTTATGTAATTTTTAATTTTGTTAAAATAACTTAACTCTGGGTATAAATTAACTCTTCGTCTTGCTGATCTTACAGTTAGATGATTTGCTAGCGTTTGTTTCCCCTGTGTCTCTAAGTCAGTCTAATCAGCCAGTATAAAATTTCCCTCTTTATGCTCAGTGATTTCTTGGGCAAAAAGAAAATAATTTCTTTCAAAACTACCCTATTTACCTCATTCCAAAGAGCTTGGTCTCTCAAAAAAATCATTAGTTTGGAATTGAATTAAATCACAAACTGACAAAAATTGACAAACTGATTAATCAAACGAGGCTACAGCAAACTTGCAGCTCCCAAATTTTTCCTTTGACAAAAACTCAAACTCATCAGGGCTATCTGATGGCATGTAAAGCCATGAAAATGTTCTAACTATAGCATTCACATAAACCCTCTCTCTTTGGTCCATATCACCCAGCCCTTCAGTATGAACCTTTAAAGATACTTTTTGTAAATTCCTGTGTTTAAGAATTATTTTTAAACTTTCAAAAATAACTCAAATTATCAGCAGAATGTAAAGAAATAATCATATAGTAACGTCATATATCTATGACTTTACTCCCAGAAGGTGCATGGTGTGTTGAAGAGATAAACTAGTTAAACTAGAACAGGGCTGTATTTTTCCAAATAGCACCAGAAGGCAGAATTAGCACAGTAAGTCTGGGCAACCTTTATTTAACATATTCTTATTTGCAGTGGTGGCCAAGGAAAAGGCAAAGCCTGGTGAGAAGCTAAAAAGTAATATCGAAAGTTACACAGCAGCACAAATGTGAGAGCAGAACACACCCACTTGTGAAATGCTTCCCCCTGGTGGCACATTTTTTAGTAAAATTCTGTAGAGGGTAATTACAAAAAGCACCTTTAAAGTCATAAAGAGTAGTCATTTGTGTATTAAAGGAGTCTGTAGTGCTTGAAAACAGCAGAGATCTGTCAATATTTTTTATTGTTTCTACTGCCACTTTAAGGTCATGTAATCTATAGGCACTCATACCTGAGGCTGGGTGTCATCTGCCTTGCTAGCCAGGATGCAGAAGTCCCCAGAGGTGGTGATGGACATCAAGCTTTTGACATACTTGACAAACTTCTCATTGTTTTTAGTGTCCCAGAATACCACGCAGTACTCTTGGCGTTCTGGCTTTGTGTAAGCGTACACCACCGTGCTGCAGCAGTAGCCCCACTATTCCAAGACAGAAAAAGGATGGACAGATACAGCTAAACCCAGAGATATGATCATAGATTGCTTAGCTCTACTGTTTTTGCTATCAAACCTAGAGATTTACCACCATGTTCACAAAAAAAGACAGTTTTCATGAGTCACATGTGTTGGCATGTACCTTATAATCTGGTCTAATGTTGGCAAAGTAGATAAAGGACTCCACAGCCAGAGCAATGCGCAGCCCTCCTCCCTCCCAGGCAACTCCTGACATCTGCTTCCCAGGTACTTTGAGAGTTCTAAGATGCTGCACAGACAAAGAAGATCATTAACAGTGAAAAAAAAAATCATCTAGGTGTTTATGGTTATAAAGAAGGGGTTTGCACAACTTCAGACATTCACACAACTTTTTAATATCACTTCAACTAACCAAACCTGTGAAGTACAAACATCCAAAGACTTCTTCCCAGTAATCACAATGGTTTCAGTTTAAAATGTACAAAGAGTTAAAAGACAGTATTTGGCTGTGTTTAAGAACACCGTTTATTAAAGGGAAAAAAAAAAATCTGTCTATCCATTTTCTGACACTTATTTCAAAGATATCCAGACTTTATTCTTTGGTAACTACCCACAGTGGTCAAAGGTGACAGGTAGGAATACATTTTAACTCTCCTCACCAAAACAGATCGATACAGCATCCACATCCACACTGCTGATGCTGCACTAATCCAGCTCTCAAACTCTTGTTGTATTGTACCCCAGTCACAAATAAGATCCTGAGATACTCCTTGACTTGGAGCAGCCCAAAGTGGGCACTCCACCCTTTTCCAGCTGAGAACAATAGCCTCAGACTTGGAGGTGATAACGCTAATTCCAGACACTAGACACTCAGCTGCAAACCAGCTCACTTCAAGCTGGAGGGCAACACTCGATGAATACAAAAGAAAGTGAAAAAAAAAAACACAAAAAAACCAACAACAACAAAAAGAAAGTTGCTGTGCTAATTCCACTGTCTAGAGACCTGCAGGAAGACGGTCAACTTTATAAACTGACCCCCTCATCAGGCCTGTGCAATACAGAACGCCCATTTTTTGATATAAATAAGAGTGTTCTTTCACCTTTTTCAGGTTTTCGCAGTTTGACAATGTTTCAACTGTTAACTAATTTTCTTGAAGTGACCCATCTGTCCACTACACAAAGCTAGCTTAAAAGAAAAAAGTGTGCGTTTGTAGGAGAGATGGTTAAAGACAAACTAATTTGGTGCAGTGGGTTTGTTTGCTTGTTGCTGCAGAGTAAAATCTTCTTTATCGATTAAATCCGTTCCATGGTACACACTCTCCTCAGTACTGAGATCATGCTGATATTGTTGCCCTTTTGCAGATTACTGAGGATTACTGATTATTGTACTAGGCAGTACAAAATGTGTTGTAAGTCTAGATAAAATTATGTAAGTCAAAAATCAGACTCCTCTGAACAGTGAAGATTTCCAACATTATCAACTCCCCATGCATGCTTAACCTGGATCCAAATGACAGTACCACATGGTATAAAGAACAGCAAAGTCCCATCTTACATCACAGCCATCATGCTCACCTCTCCAAACGGAGTGTAGAACTGCACCACATTGAACTCTTTCTCCATTGCACCTCGAAGGGAACCGGCAACTGCCAGCACACTGCCACAGTGGTTCCACTGGATACTGACCACATTCATCAGAGTATCAATGCACACTGGGTCTGAAGAACAGGGGTATGAGCACAGAAAAGCACCGTAAAAAAGGTTAATTTAACATGAGCGACGAAATTTGAAATTAATTTTTGTTTTTGTGGCTTACTTTCATCGCTTTCATAACGCATGATCTGACACCTTCCATTGTCAAAACAGATGGCAAGACATGGACAGTCTGGTTCGACGTAACCCCCGCTTCCTGCATACCAGTGGATACCTGCTATACTGACAGCTCCAGTCACATTGGCAAGACAGCTGATGGTCATTTTCATCTGAAAGCCAACACGAGTCAGTAAGAGTTAGCATATATACTTCCTCTGCTTGAATCACAGTGGAGGAAAATAAAAAAATTAATATGATAATTACATTATTTAATTCGTTTATATGCACTTGTTTTATATCAGGTCTCAGCTGGATTTTGTGTTTATTTATGGTCATGCTAGTTTCTGTCATTCTTTATCACGGTGGAACAGAGGTGGAGATGGAGATGGAAAAAATTAAGATAGCTAGAAAACTAGAGTTAATGACAAATAACTCGAAAAAAGGAATCGTGACTTTCTCTCTGTCATATATATAATGTAACAAAGGTGGATGCTCATGTTAAACAGGGACAAAATTTTAAAATAATGAGGTCAGTGTGTTTAGACTGACTGACGTCACCAACTGGGTTTAGACTTTGAAATATGAAGCCATACCTTTAGCAATATGCCGAAGGCCTTGTAGGTTTTTTGAATAACAGCAGAATTTAACTGTCCAGAAATGAAACACAAACTTCTTAGATGACCATGTTATATGTCAGACAACTATTTGAAAAAAACTCCAAAAGACGCAAACATTTAGAGTAATTTCAAGAGACCGGAAATCTGGCATCTTTTGAGCGACATGTGAATCTGAGTGAGAAACTCAGGGACACCCTTATACACTTGCCACAAGGAAGCCTTGCATTCAATCACATCCTGGAACCATAATTTACAAAATGAACATTATGATATATTTAATAACACTTGAAAATAGCAACTGAGAACATAAACTCACCAGAAAAGTGCTTACTGAGGTCAAAGATCAAGAGAGTAGTAAGGTCATGTTCTCATAGACTTCTATATAATCTGACTTCTTTTCCAACCGGAAACATCTTTTATTTATAAAATATAAGCTCTGAGCGCCAAAACTCCTCCCACCTGTTATTTAAACTTTCTGTTTACGAGGGGCAGCCAATCAGAGAACAGTTAGCTTGAATGGCCGGCAGCCCTAAAGGGAGAAGAGCTAAAAGGGCTTGTTTTAAACAGAAGATGAAGTGAGGGACTGTACCAAAGATAACTATAAGAAAAAAACAGCATGCTGTTCAACTGTGAATCATGCAAAGCTATTCTAGTAGCATACAAGAATAAACTTTCCATTTAAGCTTGCAAACTTACTATGAAGTTTCCTTGATTGTCATAGATGTGTACTTCCCCATTTGCCATGCCAAAGAGGAGTATCTTGCTGTCAGGCGACCATGCCACATGAGCAAGCTGGCTTCCCTTTAACTCCTTACCCCAAATCCGATTTCCTTAAGAGAAAAGGATATACCAAAAAAGGATATATTCATATTTACGTACCCAGAAAATTCCAAAAACATTCTTTTGTTAAGTAAGTGGCAGTTTACCATCTACAGATCCAACAATGACAGCCCCATCTTCATACACAATACAGATCTTTTGACCATCTGCATTCCAGCTCATGCTCCTCACTACTGACTTGTTCCTGTTGTTGATCATCTCTTCATACCATGCACCTTAATAGACCAAAAGAAAAAAAAAACCTGTAAAAGACATGTTTTTTACAAGGCAACCTGTTTCTGTATTTTGCCTGCATGCAGCAATGATCAAATAATGCTAATGAAGAAAAGAACTAGGGACATACATACTCTGTCCGGCATGTGGTTACCATTGGGTCACACTGTACCTAGACACAGGGTGAATGTAATTGAGCGTTAAGAGCCTGACAACTTCGGCTGGGCCCAGCGCAAAAGATGCATGGCCCCATTCTCCTGTGGGTCCACCACCCATAAGAGGGGGCATAGGTATCTGATGCCATGTTGACTGGGTCACACCCAAGGTCAAGGTCAGGGTCAGAGGCTCTGATGGTTCGCTCCGCCTTTACTAAAACTGCTTATAAGGACATGAAATCTCACCTATCTGGTGAGGAAGGAACCTGAGCTAGTGTATGAGTTTGAAAGGCACTAGCTAGATGTAGCAGAGCTTACCTGGAGTTAGCCCAGGTGAGAGGCAGCAGACAGGGTTTGGTATACTTGTATCCCCCCCAATTTTGTGCTTGAATGTTGTGGGTTCCTCTATGAATATGAGGGCTGTTTCCTCACACCTTCAGATCATCAGATCATCAGATATGTGGCTTTATTTCTTGGATATTGGGTGAGAGAGGAGCAGAACTGTCAACAGATCACCACTTGGTGGTAAGCTGGACAGGCCCTGGCATATCCAAATTATATACAGGTTGTGCCTCACAGAGGCCCTGGTCTGTGAGATCTTTATTTCCTACCTCCCAAGAGCGTTCTGAGAGAGGCTGGACACACTGAGCCTTTGTGGACTATCATGTGCACCTCCATTATTGACATGGCTTCATTACTGAGATAGTTATCTAATCCCTAAACCAGATTGTGGACACTCAAGGTGAAGGTAGGCATCAAGCTGAAGAAGGAGCCCTGTGAAGCTTGGCGAGCTTGTAGGATTCTGAAGGAAGCTACCTGAAAGACACTGGCAGGATGTGGGCTGCAATGGGCTGTGAGATCAATTTCCAATGCATACGGATCAGTATTTGAGCTTTTACTCACATCATCCACTGGAGCACAAACTGGTGTCATCAGGACGCTACAACACAGATGCAGCGGCCAAGGAAGCAGAAGAACATCATATCAAGAAGGCCCTGGGTAAATGTGGTTATCCCAGCTGGTACATTGGTAAAGGCTGGGAAGACACCTAAAGAAAGCTCCAGGCAATCCAGGAGAAAAGAAGGACAACTGCTGCCCAATCAAAAACCTTTAGTGATCCCTTATGTGTCAGGAGTATCGGAACAGCTGAGACGCATTTTCTCTAAACACCGTGTCTCTGTGGCTTTCAAACCCCAAAACACGCTGCACCAAAAATTGGTCCACCCCAAGGATCCAGTCCCCCGGCACAAACAGAGTAATTCAGTGTGCACTGTGAAGTGCCAGGAGGATTGCCATGATTTATACATCAGGGAAACCAAACAACCTCTGGCTAAGTGGATGGCACAACACAGATGAGCTAACTCCTCAGGCCAGGACAATGATGGTGATGTACACATCCTGGACAGAGAGGAACGCTGGTTTGAGCGGGGAGACAAGGAGGCCATTTATGTGAAAAGGGAAAGACCATCTCTGAATCGATGGGGGTGCTAATGGTGCATCTTTCGCCATCTTACAATGCTGTGATTGCAGCCATTAACCCAACTCTCTGTGAATGGTACTCATGACCATTGATCAATTGCCATTGATCAGTAGTTGATGTATGGTCATGACAATTTGCATATTAATGATCAAGAAACTAACCTCACAGTCCATTGTACATCAGTGGTGCTAGTTTCAATCATTATGCAAATGTACTGTTTATAAGGCTGGGAAACCTGCAGTCAGCTGAGACTGAAGAAGTCACTTAGATGAGTGACAAAACGTTTCTCCCACTGAAAACACTATGTCCAGATGAACAGAATCAACTCTTGGCTAGCTTAGGAATGCCTCAGTCTTCCCCTGGAAGAGCTCTAGCATGTGGTGAGGGAAAGGGAGGTCTGGGTGTCTGCTGCAGCAGTATAAGCGAGATGGAATAATCACCTCTATAAAGCATCCACACAATGATGAGTCCATTCTGATCACTGGTCGTCAGCTTTTCATGCTGTTCATTCCACGTGACCACTTGCACTGCACCTGCATGGGAGGCAGTTATTGAATATTAGATCATTTTCTGATGGCTCCTTTTAGAATTGTGAATACTAATATCCTATAACCAAAACTGGCCAAAAAGCACTTAATATAAAATGACTCACCACTGTGTCCCTCTAGAGTCTGGTTCATTGAGAGGTTACTGGGTGCAGCAAGACCTTTAAGTTTAGCATCATCTGTTGACAAAGGGCGGTAAAAGAGATCAGACCATCACCAAGTAACTGTAGTTCCGGAGGCTGCATTATTTTTGTAGGGTTCATGGTGTTTATCATGGTTAGCAAATATACAATCATATTTCCAAAAAAAGGTTTGGACCCAGTAAATATGAAAGCAATGATATAAAAATCATGCAAAAAGATATACAAAGAAAATAAGACATAAAATGCTGAAACTGATAAAATTTTGTTTGTTTGTCTTTTCTCGTGTTTTTTCTCTCTTTTTTTTTACTTGCAGTCTGTTCAGGATATACCTAGTCTTTTGCCCTATGAAAGTTGGTGTAGGTGCAAGCCCCCCATGACCCTGAATTGGATAATAAAATGACAATATAATACAATAAATTTCCAAAGGTATAAATTAATAAAAATATAATAAAGAAAAATTAAACATTATTTTAAAAAAGGGCTTACTAAATGCAGCAGACAAAAAAAACCCCCATGAATTCCATCAATCATTTCACACATTTTCTCAAACATTAAGAAACAGTGGACCTAACTAACAGGCTGACTGAACATAGCGGCAAAAGAACTGAGCCAACAGTATTATGAAAGTTTAAAACAATTTCCTCGATGCTGTAAGAGCATTTCAAATCCTTTAAATCCAAATCACATTTGCATTACATAACAACTTGGACTGTAACAAATACACACAGCTGAATGTATGGGATGTTATTCATCATTGCGACAATCTGACATCAATATACTGCGATGCTACCAGTGACAAGCAGGTCATTTATCCAAAACAGCTTTTAGGTACATCTATTAGGTAAACCTATTCAACTATTCTTTAACATAAATATATTATCAACCAATCACACGGCAGCATCAATTAGTCAATTTAGTCATGTAGACATGGTCACCACAAATTGATGAAGTTCAAATGGAGCACCAAAATGGGAAAGAATGATGATTAAAGTGCCTTTGAGTATGGCATGATTGTTATGTAAAATTGAGTAAAATCCTGGTCTCAGTATTTCTGAAATACTGAGACCGGGATTTTTTATTTGCACAGGCTCATCAAAGCTGCACAACAGAAGATTTGAAAAACATCACCTGGTCTAATGACTCTAATGGTAGGGTCTGAATGGAAAGTATAGATCCATTCTTTGTATGAAGCTGCTGGTATTGTAATAGTGTGGGGAATATTTTATTGGCACATTTCTGGCCACCTTATTACCAGCTTAAAGAAGTTTAAACATCACAGTATACCGGAGCATTGTTGCTGATGGCTACTTCCATAGGACAACATTCCAAATCACAAAGCTCAAATCACCTCAAACCAGCTTCTTGAACATAAAAATGACTTGAAGGTACTCAAATGGCCTCCACAGTCACCAGAGCATAATCCACAAGAGCACCTTTGGGATGTGTTTGAACACGAGATTTGGCAGTGAGTGTTGGTACTTGTGTGAATCATCCTACTGAGCTGGAAAAGGTTTAAAATTGAGATATAGTGAAATCAAACACTATACAACTATTCATGTGATCAATACCAAATCTATAACTTTATTCTTGAAATTTTGCCTCTTAGAATTCTAAGTGTTTTGTACTGTAAGTCTGTTAACTTACACAGTTGGCATGTTTGCCGGCTTTCCCTCCAGGCTTCAAATTAGCTAAATGTTATTAACATAGTAGATCTTTCTCAGTCTTACTGAGCATAAAGTGCCTACACATTCATATAGCACCTTCAGTACTAAACTATTACATAGTGCTTTTCCACTCACACACACTCACACCACTGACTTATCTGCAGCAGCTGTGTTACTTTCAGTCAGTATTATGTGTTGTACCTTTTTAAATTATTCTAAGATTTTTAAGTTTATCTTTGTTTTTATCTTTGTTTGTAAAAGTCAGCTGCTTGTACACTTATCGATAACTGTAATTGGTCAGACGCTGCCCAAAACCATCCCTTGCACATGAACACGGAGGAAACCCTGGGTTATGTTATCAAATTGATAACCTGCTGCACATGACTGCTTATCCTGATTGCTGATGTTAGGGTATGTGAATCCAGATAATGCTAAAAACCCTAGTAATGGTGAACTAATTTCATAGTACAGGATGCAGATGACACTTCAACATACCGAAACATAAGGCAGAAAAGTTTTCAGCATTTAATATTATCCCTGCTCAATTAATGCAAACAGGCAATCTTTACTCTAACCTTAATTTTCTTGAGCTTAAAGCAGATCTTTGTTTATTAAATTGAAACTCTAACAAGAAAAATTAATTGACTTCCATTAAGTTAGATTAAACAGGCTATTTTCTTTAATTATATCGGCACCAATACTGCTTACTTGTGTAGTAATCTCACAAAGGCCTTTTGTGAGTCAGGAAAAACCCTGTAAAGCCAATCAAAAGGTGGGAGGATAATCTTACATTAATTACCTTGCAGTTGCACATTAAAAAGAGGACACCTGTTCATCCTAATTGCAAGCGTTTATACTTGTTAATGTTAACGCAAATCATTGTTTACTCCTTTTCTAACCATCAAAGCGCCTCTCCGAGGTGCAGGTTGAGCTGGTATGGAAACCTTTTCTGCATACCTCTGTTAGTTGTCCACCTCTTTACTATCTTACCTGTCTGAGTTTCCAGCTTCAGTACTCTCAGCAGACCATCGTCTCCTCCACAAGCGATGAAGCCCTGATCTTTGTTCCAGGACACACATTTTAGATGGATATTATTGGGAATAGCGATCTACAAGACACGGAAGATAACTGTTAACCAACACTCCGTCCTACCTGGCGTACTGGTGGCCAGTGAGGTGTGCCAGATAACTGCGAACTTACCTTTTTGCTGAGGTAAATAAACATAGTTGTGGCGATAATGTTACATTACACAAATAACAGGCACACTAAAATTTCCAGGCTTCAACATTTAGTGAATGTAACGATTACTTTAGCACAAATCGCTGACTTAGCTAGCTAGCAGCTAGTGTTAGGTGGCCATCGGCAAACCGTTACCGCAAGAGACGTTCATAACTTCATGACTCACAAATTTAAAGATCCCCTGCAGATAAAGTACGTAAAATCAGCGAATATATTAATAAAACAGTTCAAAGTCGATGTTTCGTAGCTAATGGTGGCTGACTTGGGTGCTCAGAGCCTGTAGCTTCCCTCGGTCTCCCGTGGTAACGGTAAATCGGAAACTGGGAGACTCGGTGCTCCCTGGTAGTTGTAGTTTTTTTGTTAGCTGTGGCGAAAGACATTGTACAGAGCTTCCAAACTCCTGTGTGGGAATGTATTTTCTCATGTGCCCAAAAGATTATTCAAAGACATCTAAATATTTAAATTATTACATATTAAAAAGACAAAAATGTAACATTTCCTGATCATAAACTGTCTGATAATAATCTTTTTGTCTGCAATAAAGTAAAATATTTTGAACATTCTAATACAGATAAAAAGACAGACGAAGATGATGGGTCTATTTTCAGCAATATTTTACGGTGTATGTATAAAGCTTCTTTACCAGTCTTTTCACTTTAGTCCGCATAAAGTCATGAAAAAGGTTTTTGCTTGGTTTTTGTGTGTGTTTTATGCTTTAATCAAGAAAAATAATAGTTACAGCCACATACACTTTCACAGCAACCCCTTTTCTTATCCTGAATTTTACATTTACTGGTTAATATGTTGTATTTAATAAAAAACAAATGCAAGCTGATGTAAAAGGAAAGTAATGACTCTTTAATTTTGTTCTTCCGCAAGTCTTAGTTGACCTGTATTTCAAAACCATAAACATGAAAACCAAATAGCTTTGTAGACAGTTTCATAAATGAAAAATAACATTGCTCATGTAGTTTACCTGTATCATAGCAAGTATAGTTTTATGCCATGAATCTGCACATAAAAAAATGAAATTTGCCTTTGCAGCTGCATCACTTTGATACTGAGCTTGGATATTTGCTCTATTTATTTTCCAGTTTTCAGTTCAGTAACTTGCTGAAGCCTTGCTCATCTCTTTGCTGGTGTTAAAAGTGGTACCTTTTTCTGGCCTCATCAGTGCCTGACTTTTTCTGAAATGTTGAAGTTTTAAACAGGTTAAAGTGAACCATAAATTTGAAAATAACACAATATAAGAGAAGTTTTGGATCCTTTGTTTCAGAAAATTTATTTTTCATGTGCCTCTAAATACCCTATACAAAATTAATATACAGACAGTTAAGTACCAATATACAGTATGTCATGCACATTATCGTCTATTTAAAAAAATATAGCACATGTATGTATGGTATGTCAGGTTCTCAAAACTTTTCACGAAAACAGACTTACATGGCCAAGTGTGCAAAGTACTGAAAGAGCTGGTAATACTTTAACTCTTTGAACTGCTTTCCATCTGCTTCAAACAAAGTAGTAATTACTAATCACATTTATGCAAGCAAAATAATAATTATAATCATAATAAAAAATGTAATCAAACAATTCAGGTATCAAAGAGAGGGATTATAATATGTCACTGTGATGTAACATGCCATGAGCCTTTTGAATCAGGCTTCATTGTTGCATAAGAGATTAGTTGATATCTTTCTGCTACGGTCCACTGAGAGCTACACTGCACTGACATAGAAAAGCTCTCAAAGTAGTGTATGCACAATAGGAAAGTAATAGACTTTCTACTCGATACACAACAATTACAGAAGCACAGATGTTTTAGCTGTCTCCATGTTGATAAATAAGCTGTCATTCATATTTGAAAAGGAACCCAGGTATATGTAAACATTTACACCAGTTTTACCTGACTTTACAGCAAGAAGTAAAAACAGATTGGGCCACAAATGCAAAAAATGCTAATTCAATATGACAAAAATCAAAACCACGGACACTTCCACTGAAATTTTAACATTTCATTTTACAGATGTTTACAGGTTGAATTCCATGGGTCGTGAAGCTGGATGCAATGCATGCCCTGCACTTGTCCTCTGATGGTATTACTGCTCTTAATATTCCTGGTTGCTTTCAATCTGATTCACTTTGTCTGAGAGCTCATCAAGTGAGACACACAGTCAAAGAAAAAGCAAATTTTGACTTAATGACATTAATCTTGAAGTGACTGAGTGGGCTCTTTTGCATGGAAGCATAATCTGTTCACATGAGAAGACAAAGTTTGTCCTGTTTTTATGAATTAACAACATATCTTGTTTGAAATTTGAATACTCAAGTTCATGGGAGCAACATTAGCCTCCCTACTTTGTTTAGGTTTGAAACACTGGGAGATCCTTGTGTCGTTGAGTAGAACCGATGGTACTGTTCTTTTTATCTTTTCTAGAAGAACGTCAGGATTTCATCTATTTCCAGTTTGCTAGATATTATGGTGTATTTCAGGATCAGGTAATCACCATTTTTGCTTTCATGGACTTTTAGTACATCACATTTTTTGTGAGGTGAATGCTTCTCTGCATTTAGGAACCTAGTAGTATATTTATATGTGCTGTTGTGATATTTGTAATAAAAATAAAAAAAACATACTGGCACCGATCAGTGGTACTCCTCAGCTTCCTAGTAGATGCACCTATTGTATAAATTTCAAAATCCTATGTTGCCAAGTTATGGCATTCACAAGATTTTCAGAAAACTTGACCTCTGACCACTGACCTTGAGGCCAAGGACACTGAGATTCAAACTCGGTCGACATTTTTAATAGATAGAGCTATGGTATCAATTCCTACTACTACTCCTACGTTGCTTTGTTCTCACATTCTCAGACTTGGGTGTTCAAGCCCCCCGCCTGGCCAGCAGGGTGACAACAATACCCCATCAGCTTTTTACGGCTGAGGCGTAAAAATGTAGTTTGAATTTTTTCAGCTTTTCCTGTATATGTTACCAATCAAAAGATAGTGGAGCAAGGATATGGAAAAAGTGTGTGAAATATATAAATGCTTTATAGATGCTTTTTAATGTTAAAGCCTTTGATGGAACAATTCTATATTTAGGGATCTTGTTTCAAGAGCTATTACCTTCAGATATTTAATTAATTAAATATTTTGATTGTTTCTGCGCAAAATATTTGAACTGTGGCACGTCTACAAACAAGATGTTTGGATGCATTTTGAAATTGTAGCATGGATGTAACAACGGATCACTGGGATGACTTAATTTTAATTTGTCGTTTATGTTGTATTACAGAGTCAACAGTTCATCTGTAGTTAAGTGTTAATAAGATACCAACATTCTCTAATACAAAATTCACCCAATACGCACTACATGGACAAAACGTCTGGGCCACCTACACATCAGGAACTGCAGGGACATGTAAACTCATGCTATGAAGCTCCTGGCATACGATTTTTGTGCTGCTGTTAATGGCATAGGGCATGGTTTGAAACAGCGTTGTGTTCTATCTACTTGTTGCAACTATTAAAGAACACACTATTAAGAATGCCCCATTCGTTCACAAATATTTGTAAAGGCACACTGCATGGCTAGGTGGTTAATTTAACTTAACTGAATTCAGTGATGAAAAGGTGTAGCCAAATACTTTTGCCCATATAGTTTACCTGACGTTTTATTTATTCATTTGTGTTACTGAAACAACGAAAATTTCATTTTCCATTTCTAATGAAGTATTTCTATATAAAATATATCAGGATATTTAATGCCCCCACTCAGTTTTTTCAGTTACTAAAATAGTTTGGCTAGTGTAGAGACACAAAGCAAAGACAGATATCTCTTCCATGCAGTTGTCACATTTTTTAAGAAAAAGGATATGCTTTCTGCTCAGCTCCTGAATGGTTGACTGTACTTTTTTCTGGAACACAATCTGAGCTTCACACATGCAGGCATCCTCGGTTATTTCACCCCTCATTTCCTCTGAAAGAACAAAATAAAATTATGGAGACAGTCAAATGACATAACAGGTGTTTTTTTATGTCTTGTCAGCTCTCCACTTGTTTAAGGATCAACAGTAGCAACCAACATGTTTTAAACCTTTCAAAGAATCAGTGTTCAATAAGTAAACTGTTTTAAAGATTAATAAATCTTATAAATCTTAGATGTTATTTTTAATATAAACAGTTAGTGGTTATTGATAAGATGATATGCAACAGCAGAACCAACATGATTTGTCCTTTGTGAGGGAGATCAGAGCTTAAACATGGATTTCAGGACATATAATCAATGCTTAAAGAAATACTATTCACATGTACACCAATATAGCAATGAGAGAAAAGAAACGAAACAGTAATAACAGGTGACTCCAGTCAAAGACTTTTTTTCTTCTTTTTTTTTTTTGGGGGGGGGTCCTTTAGTTGGGCCAAAGTTCTCCATCACAAAATTTCCACTCCAGTTCCAGTATCTCCTGTCATAATCTTTGCTGGACCAGTACATGTAATGCTTGCCACTGATCTTCGTTAACGGTCAGCTGTAGACTTTTCCACAAAATGAAGGATGCAAAATGAAAAACACAAAACATTAATACATAGTTATCATTGCAAAAAAAGTTCAACTTAAATGGAAAAATTCAGTATTATAGGCTTGACCATGTTCCCATGCACAGATACACTGGAATTTTTTTTATCTGTATTATAGACTGTATGTAAAGGATGGCATGACACGTCCTGTTACCCATGGGTTTTGACTGCTGCCACGTTTGATTGTTTGTTTGTTTGGGGGGTTGTTTTTTTCTTTTAGACAAATAAAGGATGGAGGGCTGAGTTATTGGCTAATGCCATCAAGCTTGGTTAGTAAGCTGCATCCATAAACTGTACATTTCAAATTTTTGTTTGTTTGTTTGTTTGGTCTGAATCACATAGCAAATTATATTCTTTGTAGGTTCATTCCATTAAAATTCTCCAAAAGGCACCAACAGCACGAATACAGTCAACAGGTTCAGTTCTGTGACTCCAATTAGCAGAGGTGAGCCTAGCAAACACCAATAGGCTACAGCTATGGCCAACAAACACAAGCAGCATCTATATTCACTGTTGGTGAGATAGAGGCAAGCATGTCTATGTTGCCTCTGCACTGGTTAAATTATCCTTAAGGCATATAACAAATATCAGTGTTATGTTTCATTGTTGTGGTGGGGATTATTTTCATGGTATGGTATGACTCCTCCCCTCGGGAGTGTTGGGCGTGTCTTCTGTTTATCTCCTCCTCCAGG
>VVHJ01048513.1:0-10372 GCA_015107715.1 Tylochromis polylepis | reverse complement strand
TCATTAAGATAAGATGGAGCCTGATTATTTAAGACCTTGTATGTGAGGAGCAGGATTTTGAATTCAATTCTGGATTTAACAGGGAGCCAATGAAGGGAAGCCAATATAGGAGAAATATGCTCTCTCTTTCTAGTCCCTGTCAGGACTCTTGCTGCAGCATTTTGGATTAACTGAAGGCTTTTTAGGGAGTTTTTAGGACATCCTGATAATAATGAATTACAGTAGTCCAGCCTGGAAGTAATAAATGCATGAACTAGTTTTTCAGCATCACTCTGAGACAGGATATTTCTAATTTTAGAGATATTACGCAAATGGAAGAAAGCAGTCCTACATATTTGTTTAATATGTGCATTGAAGGACATGTCCTGGTCAAAAATGACTCCAAGGTTCCTCACAGTGTTACTGGAGGCCAAGGTAATGCCATCCAGATTAAGAATCTGGTTAGATACCATAGTTCTAAGATCTAAGATTAGTGTGTGCAATATTCAAATCAACAAATATAAAGCCAAAGAATAAAATAATTATAGATTAGATTAGATAGAACTTTATTTATCCCTCGGGTGGGTTCCTCTGGGAAATTCAGTTTCCAGTAGCATACACCAACAGAAGTAACTTATTACAGAGTTAGAATATAAATAGAGGGGAATGAGAGAATATGTACATAAGCATAAATTTAGCATATATACACATATATAAATACTGAATATATAGATAGGAATGTCTATTGCACATATACATAAATAAAGTCAATAATGGTTGCAAAATCACTGGAAGCCCCAAAATGTGTGCAAAATAAGGTTTCAGTAGTGATTCTTAGAATTAACAGCAAAATTGAAATAAGTAAATAAAGGCATGAAACTGAAATGGTATTTTAATATTAATTAGAATGTAAATGTATGCAAGGCGCTGTATTATATTACCCAAGTAACAGAGGATCCATTCGCTTTCCTGGAAAGTAAATGACCAACATTTTGTTAAAATGTCTGTAAGAGACAAATGGCAATAATCTTTATATAAGTCACACATTTTACAGACTTGAAAGGGTTCAACAAACAGATTGAGCAGGAGGCAGGAGTTCACATTTGTTAGGAGCCTCTGCTCCAGGAAATATAAACATCAGTATCAGTATAATCTCAGAGTGGCCAGTACAGAAATTATGTGTCTTAAGCCTTAACACAAATACTGAGGAAACTGCTGATAAACCACCACCTACCATTACAGTCAGTCTAATTCTGTGGCTTGTGCTGCCAGAGAGTTGCTCGTTTTGGCTTCATCTCCAAATAATGTGAATTGTTAGTGTAACAGTTCCTTATTTTAAAGGGCTGGTTAGCGTTGTTAATGTTGTAGTGTAGTTCATAGTATTAGCTGTCATCTTATTTGCAACAGTGTTGCATTTCATGATTATATTTTTTATGGTCTGATTACAATCATCTGATAATGTGAAAGACACATAAAATACCCCATCTCACGAAGTTGATAACTGCTGTTATACCAGTTATTTCTGACTGAGATTTTAGGTTTTGTCGAACCAGTTAATACAATAAAAACCTGAATTTCATTCGTAGTACATTGCTCTAGTGATTTAATTGCTTGCTAACCAGGGTAAATGGTGTACTAGTACTAATAGTGCCTTATGCTAGCTTTTAGGAAGCTTGGCCACTGTCTTGTAACAAACCTTTTGTGGGTACTACAATAGTGCAACAAAGTTAAAAGGTTACGACAACTTCCTCTCCTGGGGAAACCCCAGATCTGTGATCCTTCAAAGATCAGCCTCGTTTAAAGGTGTGCTTGCACCAGGTTTTTCAGTAGAAAACATTAGATAAAGTATTTTCACTGGACAGTACAAAGTGACAGGGACAAATAATAATAATGAATTATCATAAAATAGTATAAATTAGCACCCAACAACTGAAAACTGTAAGGTGCAATCAAAAAGTTCTGAGACTGGTGTGAGTAGTGACTGTCCTTAATCTGGATTCCATGTGATGATGTTAGTTAATGTCGTTAAAATGTTTTAGATTAATTTTGTGACCATTATTTTCTGAACCTTTTGATTGCACAACATAAAAAGAAAGAACAAGTTACAACAATGTTCTTATCTTAAAGTCACGCAAAGTACTGTTGGAACACATTTATCATGTTGTGACAATACCGCTTTTTTTTAAAGAGCCTAAACTCATGATACTGTAACATTCTTTCTAAAATTATAAGTTATAAGTCTGTAAGAAATAAGTCTATAGTAAAAGGAATGATCAAGTGCATTATTATAATAACCTACAATTATTCTTTTAACAAAGCTTCTTTTTGCTCCTTCTAGCTTTTGCTGTGCAACTGGTAAATTAATTATAGCTTATGGTTTGTAACACAAAGAAACATAGGTGGGGAGACACTGCTCTCACAATGATGGTACATTACTTCAACACACTACTGAAACAATCCAATCTGGTAGTAAAGGACAGAAATGATACTTTCATTGTGTAAAGAAGAAAAACTCCTTGTGCTAGAAAATCAAAGGAGTTTCTTAATGCAACTTGATGCAATTTTCTGGGAACTTTGAATGTGACAAGTATTCTAATCATGCTAAAAGAAAACAACAACAACAAATGTGATGCTCATTGTGAATGAGAAATATTATTATCCTGTTTTTCTATGGATATTTCTAGTCTTGGTATTGAAGGAAACAGGATGGTAGCATGACAGCAACAGTGTGTTAGTGACAACATTTGGACAAAAACACATGCTGAATGGTTTGGTAATCCCTCTGACGGATGTGGCGTTCCCTTCACAGTTCAGGAGATACTGCTACATCTCCCGAGACACCTGCTTCATGTGACAAAGTATACTGTAGTGACGGCCACTCTGCACATTGTAAAAGAGGGTTAGGTTGAGGCCACATACATATACATGTACTCACCCAAAGTACAAATAGCAAATGATGAATGGACCGATTTTTATATAGTTCTTTTCTACTCTGAGGACTCAAAGCACTTTATACAACATGCCTCTTTCACCCACTCACACAAGCATTGTGGTAATACAGTACCACAATACCCAGCAAGTAGCTAGTTTGGCACATTCTTTAACAAAGAAAGAGTAGGTGCCTAAAATAAACGCAGATACTGAATGCAGATGCAGGCAGCGGCCTTACACTCTGCCATTATTTTCACACTACAGCCACATCTGCTAACTCTCACTCTAAAATGTCTAAGCTATGACTGAAGCATACCAAATTTACTGTTATTGAATCTCAATGCATATATGAGGAACTGAAGACAAAGCAGATAACCTTTATTTTAAAGGCAATGTCCCCACAGCAATATCTAGCAACAGTGTAAGATCCCAATATGTGTAGTGTTGGCACAGTGCAGTGGTAATGTGGCTAGCATTAACATTTTTACTTCTCTCACTGTACTCACAAATGCTGTATAGTACATAGCCATGAATAGTATACATTATATACTGTCAAATACCCTGTAAGCTGTTCTTGTTTAAATTGTTTTCTGTGATTTTCTGACATTTTGTTAACAGTCAGTAGCTCTTTCATCACGTCGACAGACCAGTCAGACTACAATGTTTTGTTTTGTGGTTGGGGCTTTTAATGAAAAGAAGAGAAGAGAGGTTGCTTGAGAAAGAGGGTAAAAAATGTGCTGTACCCTTTTTAAACAGCAAAGCATACAAACCCATTCTTCTTATGAGCCTGTAAATAAGGATCATATGGGCTCTTTCAGATTAAAATAAAAGATTCAGCATTAACTTAATGCATCATGGCCACAGTGGAAATTGAAAATAATGATTATGTTTAATCCAGTCAAAATAATTCCTGGGATTGCTTTGCACTGAAGGCTAGGGATGGGACTCAAGAACCAGTTCTTTTAGGTTCCTGTGAAGAATCAGTAGTTCAGTTCTTTGGAGTTGTTAATCTGTTTGCGTAGCGATTCTGCTTATCAGTTCTACTTGCGCAACAATCAGCTGATTTCAGATCATGTGCCGGAGGAAGTAAAGAGTGGCCCAGTCTACAGCATGGATATGGACATTACTATTATTTTTATTGTACAAAAGGATGAGTATGCAATGGTAAAGTGCAAATTGCATCCAGGACCAAAACAGCTGTATCCTGCTAACAGTTAATACAATAAAAATTACAAAACACTGCCATGTGCACAGACAGCATGCTAATGCTAAGCTAGCCAAAAACCCAGAGTGATAATAAAGCTGAGTAAATGCTGACCCCAGCCCCACAGCCAGACTGAACTTCGAAGGCAATAAACGGATGAGCAGTCAGCCTGCAGCCACCATTTCTACCAGTTCATGTTTCTATAGTAGAATCAGAGGGTTCTGTGTTGTCACTTTGTGTTCATACATAAATACTAAGAGAAAGATCATATGTGAGTCCTCAGTAGGATAGGGAATTTGTGTTGGTGTGCGGCACTGTAGCCTATAGGTTTATATTGATAAATAGTAATTGTGAAATGACAGGACACAACCTGAGTGTATGCCGCTTTACACACTTTAACAGTTTTTCTCTACAGCGCACATCCTGCTGTCACTACCACTGTTGCCATTACAATGCCCTTATCAATGGACTGGCTGCTGACATAGCTTTTCAGGCTCGTCGTCAGTTGCTCTGCCTCCTATTCTCCTTCTCTCTGGCCCCAGCAGCTACTGAAATAGGGGAGGCATGATTAGAATGATGGGTCCCAGCTGTGTCAGCCAGTCTCCCCTGACACTGCTCCCTGAACCTGAGAGCCTTCTTCACCTGCATGAATGCCACTGGCACTGCCAGATCTGATGCATCTTTTTGGGTGAGATCAGTCAAGGGGCTGGTCGGTTCTGCAAAGTTTGGGACGAACCTGCTGCACATGCTCCGCCCAGGTGTCACTGTGGATGATAACATATTTAAATATGACTTGACAATTGTATGTCCACACGTCTTCTGAACATAATCATTACAAGTGCATTAGTGATCTTCTATGGATTATTGCACTACGAGTTTTTTGTAACCTTAAGGCTATCTGGCTGACTGAGCACAGACAGCCAGATCATCTCAACAGTAACCAATCCAAATGAACAAGAGCAGCAAAAGGGCAGGCCTGATGAGAGCAAAAATAATCTAGCTAGACAGATCTAGCACTGGACTAATTGAGAAGGGCTACTGTATTACAAACTGTTCTGCCATATAAACACTGCCACAACTTGCTGCTGTTGGGCCATGTGTGTAAATTTATTTTCCCGCATGCCCTCTTACACCACAGGTATTTATAAAAGAAAAGAATCTGACATACATCCAACTATGAGCAACTAACAGGATATAATCAGATCTAGTCATGTTCTGCAAAAATCAGAATTACGTTTAGTAACACCTGAACGGCTGTAAGATTCAATTAGACAGCACTTTTATAGCTTCCATGTTATTACTGGAATATTTGTTTGGTTTTGTGCAAAAAAGCTAACAAACAAACAAAAAGCACTGTTTCAGAAATTCATCAAAGCAGTGTGTGGTACAACGACTGACTGTGCTTGAAGCTGCATTTATTTTTTAGCACTTTGTGTTTCTCCACATCCTGTTTACGGATGGCAAGTGTGACCCAAGTGGTTTCTGATTTCTGTATTATCAGCTCTTCCTTATCTGCAACTGTGTCTCCACTTAACATTTCTCCACCATCTAAGACATTTCATCTACCAGTTAATCCACAAGTCAGTAATAACATAATTACAAAGTGATTTCCCCTTCTGTTATCAAGTAACTCACATAAAGTACAAAACTGAAGATTAAGTCATCTCATGCAGCTTTGTAAAGCAGAGGAATTGCTCTCCTCAAGGCACAGAGTGCAATTTCAATACTTTTTGACCTAAGTGCAGACACAGTAAGCCATGCCATTTTCACTGACAGATAGATTTTAATGTCAGTAAAACAGCAACCTGTGATGTACCACAAGATTAATCTTTAGGTGCATTTTTATTTCCTCTTTAGATACTTCCACCTGGCTAAACTATCCAACATCACAATGCATCTTTTCATTCCTATGCAGAAGCATTTAAACACCATGTGACTTAGCCTTGCTGTTTTTTTTAATTGTTCAGCTTTTAGATGGCACAAGATTTTCTACCAATTTAGTAACACTAATCAGAATTTATATTCAATTTGTTCAGTCCAAAAAAATGTATCAGACTTATTTTAAGTGCCCTTTATGCTCTGTCTGCCAGAAATTATGAAGAACCATTTGATTCAGATCTAAGCTCTCAACTACATATTACAAAAAAACAACAACAAAAAATGTCCAGTTGTCCTTCCTTTGGTTAAAAAGTCCATCCACAGTTATGGTGATTACCACCATAACAGGCACCAACCACCTTGCTGCTGCAGCTCTTTACAGCTGTCTCTGGAATGGAGTTGGAACTCGATGTCCCAGCCTCCCTCGCTGTCGTCATTCAGCTGGAGGTGAGAGTTGAAGATCTCCCAGATCGGGCACGCACCCTAACTATATGTTTTGGTGTGTAAGGTCTATCCAGCATCCTCCTCTGCCACCTGATCTAACTCACCACCAGGTGGTGATCAGTTGACAGCTCAGCTCCTTGCTTTACCCGAATGTCCAGAGCAAACAGCCACAGATCCAATGATACGATTACAAAACTGATCATCTACCTGTAACCTAGGGTGTCCTGGTGCTTTGGGCTGTACAATGTGACGAAATATATCAGATGACGATATTAACATTAATGTTTCATATTATACTTTATTGTTTGTTTCATGCTGTTGCAAAACACACTGTTTAATGCAATATTTTTCCATTGGTTTAGACAACAGTTTGCAGTAGTCATCACAGCACGACAGCCAAAGACCAGCCAAAACAAATCAGGGAGTTGTTCCTAAACAAGGGGCTACCGCTGTAGCACAGATATGCTTTGGTTATGAAAAGTCTGACATGATGCAGAAAGCTGTACAGTGCAAATTATGCAGCAAACCGGTCCCCACCACAGACACAGACACAACAAACCTCTTCTGCTACTGATGCAACAATCACATGAAAGAGTTTAAGAGAAGCAAAAAACCAAAAAAAGAGCCATCAGGTGCTAAAAAACAAACCTCATACTCAAATGTTAGCACAGGGTTTCCCCCATGGCATGCCATTAAATAAAGACTTATGAAGATAATAGCGGTCATTACGACTTATATCTATAAATATACTATGCTGCAACAAAAGATATGTGGATGAGCTGAACAACGCATCCCTGTATGAGCTTAACGGTGCGCTTCATCAGAGACTGGACACTCTGGAGTCAATGTTTGCAGACAGGCTGGTTTCCGGACAACCATAAAGGAGCAATTATGATAGCCTGAAGAGCCTGAGGCCTCAGGGCTCTTGTCTGACTGCGTGGGGTAATCTAGTGTGTGTCACTATGGGATAACGCCACGTAAAGTCTATATTTATTTCATTTTTGATTATTTTATTTCAATGTAAAAAAGGCACTGTGAATGGCCACATGAGTCCTGAAGTCTCCCAGTAGGACGACAGAGTCACCAGATGGAGCACCCTCAAGCATCCCACTCAGTGACCCCAAGAAGGCTGGATACTCTGAACTATCATTCAGTGCATAAGCACAAAGGACATTCAGGATCCATTCCCCAACCCGAAGGCGCAGAAAAGCAACCCTCTGGTCCACCAGGAAAAACCCCAACATACATGCAGCAAGCCGAGGGGATACAAGAATACCCACACCTCTCACCGAGGGAACCTCCAGACTAGAAGAGAGTCCAGTCCCTCTCTAGGTGACTGGTTCCAGCCATGCGCTGAGGTGAACCCAACTATATTTAGCAGGTATTGCTCAACCTCACGCACCTCCTTCCCCACCAGAGAGGTGAAATTTAGGGCCCAATTTACTGACATCTGCAGGAGCCCAACTCTTCTTTTATTTTAAAAACCTGCTGGATTTACTAAAGAGGCATAGTGTTAGATTTGTGACTGAAAGTTGTGAACAGGAGTATTTTTGCTGCTTGCTTTATAGTATATGTATGCAAGTTTCACTTTCTGTGGCACACGATTTCCTGCAAAATGCATGAATCTAACACTGAAAAAACTCATGTCTTATGCCTGATGTGATTGTGATAGTCTCTACTAGAAGAGTTTATTATTGGAAGAGGACTGGCGTTATCATAACGAGTGCGTAATCAGCACTTTGCATTGATAGCTCGAAATCGTGAGCGCAGTGCCAAAACTTTGACTCTGTCCTAAAACCATTCACTCAGTCCTCATGCTGAGTGCTTAGAGGTGAGCCCACTTATTGTTCCTCAGTAACGCTGAAACAAAGCAGAAATGAACTAAAATTAGCTTCTTGTCTTGGCACTGCGCACACAGAAAGTGACTTATCTCTGCTGAATCGCTATTAGGTTGAAGTGTTACTGTGTTAGATTAATGTGTGAAATGTTGCAATGTGCTATTAAAACTAAAAAGTTGTGGCACAGTAACATAGTAACTGGGGTGGCTCATGACTAGCAGTTATTTCTTATATCGAAAGCATATTGATTTTCCTTCAGCCTCATCTCAAATTGCAGCGCTGTTTTCAGAGATAAACACATGCATGAAACCTGATCTTACACTTTGTTATTTTGGCATGTAGGCCAGCAGCGCTCTCCCTCATGCTCACTCCTTGGGATTTTTGATTTTTAATCACCTGACCTGAATCCAATTGAAAATCAATGGAAAGAACTAAAGGTCAGAGGTTATAGAAGGGGTCCATGGAGACGGCTTTTGTACAAAGTGTAAGTGACCGAAAGTGAAAAAATCTGGACCAGAATAGACACAGTTTACTGATGGATGTCTGATAGCAACTTAGATAGCAACAGACTTAATAGTGGATCTGCCCTCAAGTCTGTCTGTTATTAAATTTAAAAAAAAACTTGTTACTGTTTATGACCATTTCCTTTTTTCTACGATTCCAATAATAATAATAATGATGATGATAATAATAATTTCTGCCATTATTGGATAAAAATGCTTAAAGACAGAAAAACTCTGCTTTAATGTCCCCATTGTAAGCAATTATAATTTTACCTAATATCAGCTTTCACTGATAAATGATGGTTCCCTGACAGTCACTGTTTCATATTTACTAAAAAAAAAAATTAAAAATGCTTTAAGTCATTTTAAATGAAGAATACAGATCATAAATTTAAAATGAGCCACTATGAACAGATCCAGATGTGATGAGCTCGGAAATGAAAGCAAAACTGGACCTGAGCCTGATCTGGTCTGACTCTGTGATCTAAAACGTGATCCGTTTTGGATCCATCTTGCCATGCAAGTGGACTCGGACACATTTGCTGATCCGTTACGGAGCCTATGATATCTTCAGGTTGATTCTGGGTTGACCCACTGAGACTGATTTAGGTGATTTTCAGTGGAAAATATGCTAAAGCACAGACTGAATTTTAGACAACATCCCTTTCAAAATGTATGACAGTAAATGATTAAAGCTCAATCTGTGAACACATTTCAACATGAAATGTAAGAACACAGACTGTCAGCAGCATTTAAAATGTTACTTTAAGATTTAACACTTAACTAAATGTATTTAAAATAATTTTAGCCTCATAGTCATTCAAATATTCACATCATCTCCAAGATTTGACTGTGACAACCATTTTCCGGTCAGTGTGACAAATGATTTATCATTGATAAATGTGTAACTTACAGTAAATGTTTGCAGTGCAAGGAAACTGACAGTCTCACAGCATGGCTATAGTCAGAATCAAGATGGAGACTATAGATTCTATTGTGAGCGCATAAATAAATGTAAGTGCTGTCTCCGTTCTTATATACTGACAACTGAATGACTGTGAATGTTGATAAGTGCACAAAATAGCAAACTACCATAAATCTGGGATTTCAGTGTTTGTAAAAAGGTAAACTTCTGCAAAATAATTCGCTCCTTTGTGTGCTTTGACAACAGCTTTATGGATGAGGAAATGAATCGAAGTGTCAGTCAGCTGGTTCAGGTACAGCAGGAGGGGAAGAATCAGAAAGAAACTCAGAGCTTGTTGAAGAAAACCTGCCGACGAACAGATTAGGTTTACAGAATGTGTTACCCCGGTAACTGACTCAGAGTTCAAGTAAACTCTCTTTCTGGAAAAGAAAATCCGAGTTGCCTTCATTTCAGGGTTACCAAACTCAGACGTGTTAGCTTAACCTACTTCTTGCAATACTCTCCAGAAAACAGCGCCTTCTTCCTGTATTTACTTCTGTTGCCCCCGCCCCAGACATATCTGACCAATAAGCGGACTGAACGTTCTCACGTGGTTTGTGTTGACGCATTTTGGTTCGCTTTGAGTTCACTTAGAATTTCTTTGTGTGAAAATAAAGCAAATCAAAAGGAA
>VVHJ01048509.1:0-10991 GCA_015107715.1 Tylochromis polylepis | reverse complement strand
CACACACACACACACACACACACACACACACACTTAGTCACACACACACACACACACACACACACACAATATGTGGCAAAGCCCTAGGTAAACTATACACAAGTAAAGATCATCTCTATTAGCCTTAGGGGTGCAGAAACATGATCTCATTTGAGTTCAGATAATAACTGAACCAGTGTTTTCCAGTTTTTCACTTGTTACATGATAAGCGTGTGTTCATTAAGCAAGCTAATAGGCATTTATTATACACCAATAGTTAATTAATACCAACGGAAATGATAAAAAAAAACTAAAGTAAAGCATTTTGATTTTGGGGGTTCTTCCTGTTTTGTGCTACCTATGTATGACTTTGTGTCATGTGGTCTGTTACGTACAACAGTGGAATCTTTGCCACAGGAACCTTTTCAGTGTGTCACAAAGTATTTGTAGTACATGTCCACCTCTAATGAAACCGCTATTGTGCTTTTCCAGAAATATCACTGCTCTGCCCTCTAACTTATTTTCAGCAGTTGAAACACTACACTGTGGGGCACTTCAGATTTGCTTGTTCAAACAGTACAGTTCCATCACATTTAATTAAAAGTTGGTGACACAGTGAAGATCACCAGTTTTAACAGCAGTTTTCTACAGGCAATGTCTACCCACTTTTTTCCTCAGTGGAAGGACCACAAAGCATAGCATCCTGGCTGCCAGGATTATCTGTGATATTTGTCTCAGAGAAACCA
The DNA here is from genome assembly GCA_015107715.1 of Tylochromis polylepis. Lineage (NCBI taxonomy): Eukaryota > Metazoa > Chordata > Actinopteri > Cichliformes > Cichlidae > Tylochromis > Tylochromis polylepis. The sequence goes on along the minus strand of VVHJ01048509.1, from coordinate 10,266 downwards.
AGAAATAATAAAGTACAGTGAAAACACAAACAAACAGAGGCATTGGCTTTTGCCACAACACAAAACCTCTTAGGCATTAGGAAACTCATTGTACAGGAGTAACAATATCCTTGTCATTATAAAACTGCAATAATCATTTTATGCTTTATAACAAATTGTTTCATTGTCTGCTAAATCTTTTAAGTTTCTCACTACTTATAGCTGCCTTGCATTGCAGGAACTTGGTGAAGGTGAAAGTTTATTTGAACAGACTCCTTTCCTCCATTCTTCCTCCATTCCTGTTTTCATAGGAGCCACTAGTTTCGCAAAGTGATGTAGTAATTTTGCAACACCGTGGTGTAAATTCCAAAAGTGTCAAAGCCATTTAGGTTGTGAATAAATATGGATTGCTTCACTACTGACAACTGTGAATGCCTATAACAAATGTAATGATTTAAAAAAATTTTTTTTTTTTACTGTTCAGCAGTCTACTATTCTTTTTCTTGCTTCTGATAAGGTTCTGTTCCAAATTCAGCCAGTAAGCAATGAGTCCATGCTCAGCAGTTTTTTGTGGCTGCTCAGAAGAACATACTGTGGAATAGGTACTTTCTCCCCTCTGAAAGGTCCTGCAGAAGCAGTTTGACTAGGCACAAAAGGTTATAGTGGCTTAAAAAACCCATTAGTTCCTGTGGTGGAAACCAACCTTATGTTCCACTGGTTCATCTATGTGACTGATAATACAGTTTTGTACCTATTATATGTCCTTCATTCAGTAACATTTCTATTCAGTTATATTGTTGATTCATATTTTTGTGTCTAATTTGATATTATTTGTCCACTGGATGCTGTGGCTTTGCTTTTCAAACAAAAAAAGCTTCTTTCAGCTTTTCTAAAGCTAAAAAACCTTTTCTTGTAACGTCTTAAAGTAGTCTTCAGGAATAGTTCTTCAAGTTTCTTGAAGGACAGAGTTCTTCTTTGGTTATTAGCTGCCCCTTGGTCCCTTGATCCCACACTGCTTCAGTAATGTTGATGTCCAGGTTCTGAGGAGGCCAGTCAATGACTGGTAGTTTTCTATTGTTTATTTTTCTATCCAGGTATGTTTCTACTCTGTTGGCAGTGTGTTTTCGATCATTGCCACGGTGAAAAATGAAGACATGTCAGTTAGATGCTTTCCAGATGGTATTGTAGGTGGATAAAAATCTTTTATGTGTTCATAATTAAATCAATTTGACAAGATCCCTAACACCACTGTCTGAAATGCAGCTCCAAACAACAACAGAGCCTCTGTTGGGTTTTTCAAAAGGTTATAGACACTCATTTGTCTACCTTTCTCCTGACTTCTTCCACACATACTGATGATAACACTGATGATTAGGGTGATTGATGATTAGCTATCACTCCATACTTTCAGTCCAGTTCTTCTCTAATTTGACAAACCCAGTTTTGGGTGTAATGCCTTCTAAAGTGACTTGTTACTGTGCTAAATTCAGTAATTGCATTACAGTTACATTTATGTTGTTACTTGCACTTCAAAGGCTCTTCAGTCATCGACACACTGCAAATAGAATGAAAAAAATCAAGCGCATTTTTCATTCTGTGGGTTTGTTACAATCAGCTTATTTCAGTTTGTGTTCTGGGTGGAGGAAAGTGGTGGAGTGATCTACAGCTTTTAAGAAGTGGCAATATGGACAGTACCTTTATTTTGATTGCACGAAAGTTCAAGAGTTTGATGGTGAAATTCAGACTGCGTCCAGGACAGAAACAGCTGCATTGTTCTGCTAACAAAACTTCCCTGTTGGCAAACATGAAAGCATGCCAACACAAAGTCAGCTAAGAACCCAGAATTATGTTAAACTTGAGTGATGCCTACCCCAGCACAGCAGCCAGACTGTGAACTTCAACAGGTAACAAAGACCATAATGACCTGTAGCTTCAGGTTTATAGTGTTAACCAGTTACAATATAATGTGTCAGGTCAATGTCTGCAAATAAATATAAACAAATATAACAAGTAGTATAAGAGATTACTTTCCCCGGTGTGTTATGAGTTAATGTACTGTTTTATATTAACGAAAAGCAACAGCAGCTTTTTCTCCCTGTTACCGTTTCTTAAGAATGGCTTCTTGAAAGCCATGCTTCAACTGAGACCATTTCTGATGAGGCTTCTGTGAACAGTACATGCTGGATTCCCCCCCCTCCCCCCCCATTTTTTACAGGCATGACTTTTAGACACTGTTCATTTGCTGTGGATAGTTTTTTGACCTGACAATTCTTCTTTTGTCAGTTCAAATCAAATCAATTCGATTCAATTTTATTTATATAGCACCAAATCACAACAATAGTCACCTCAAGGTGCTTGATGTTGTAGGGTAAAGATCCTACAATAATAGAGAGAAACCACAACAATCAGACAACCCCCTATAAGCAAGCACTTTGGTGACAGTGGGAAGGAAAAACTCCCTCTTAACATGAAGAAATCTCCAGCAGAACCAGGCTCAAGGAGGGGCAGCCATCTGCTGCGACCGTTTGGGGGTGAGGGGAAGGAGATAAGACAAAAGACATGCTCTACTTGTCCTTTACTTGTCCACTTTCCTCAAATTTATTAATGACAAACTGCACACCATGCTGAGATATGCCCAGTTTTTGGCAAATAGCTCTTTGGGAATCACTTTGTTGAAGCAGAAGTACAGTTTTATGCCTGTCAAACTGTGGTGTCCTTGGCACCTTTAATTTGTAGATTAAGCTAACAAAATGGGAACAAATTATGTGTGTGTGAAAGGCTGCTAGCATCAAAGTGACTAAAGATACAATTTAAAATTGGCTCTTTGCCAAGTTGCTCATTATCTGTTGATACAACACTGGTTCGTCCCTTGAGTTAGGTGCCTTTTTTATGCTTGGATGATTCATAGGTCTGTACTAAGCGACAGACTGTCATGGATTGGTGCTGTGTGGCAGGCAAGATGAGGACCCAAACGCAGGACTCAAACGAAAGGTTAAACTCAAAACGGCAGATTTATTGCTCGAGAAAAACTCTGACATAGAACACAAAAACCTGAAACATGAAACATGAAACAAACTGGGAAACTAGAAAATTCAAACACTAAAGAACTTGGAACTAGGAAACCTGAAACATGAGGAAACTAATCAAACCTGACGAGACAAAGGAGAAGCAAAACCTAAAACACTGAACACGACACTATCAAAGTAAAACAGGAAACAAGAGACATTCACAAAGATGCGGACTTGACACTGAGACATAAAGGCAACTGACTGAGGAGACAGAGGGAACATGGAGACGACTGACTAGATGAGGAACACGGGGAAGGCAAGGTAACAAAACCTAAATCCTGGGAACTAAGAATAAACACGAGCAGAAAATCAAGAATGACAATAATCCAAGAATAACCAAAAATAACCAATAAACACAAAACCCTGGGTCACAGACCCAGTACCGTGACACAGACAAACAAAAAACATTAGTCTGAAAGTGAGACAGGTACAAGAAAATGAAAATGAGTGAAAAAGCATCCAATGTCCAAAGAAAAACTTGAAAGATCAAGATTTTTGTGTAGTACTGTAGTTCAGTTACAAAGCTTCATATATCAACTTATAAATATCATGTATCAACATTTCAGTAGAAAAAGTCATCAGTAATGTTTGCCATAGTGCCAAGCCAATGTTATAAATAACTGAATCCTTTATTAATCCTTTATCCTTTATCCTTTATAACTGCAGGCTGTATGGTTTTCACTTTGAAATCTAGTATTTCTTTAAATATTATGTATGACAGCTGAACTGTCTCATTTTTCATCTCTCCATATCACCATGCATTGAGGAGTATAGATAACACCGAGTTGTGCTACAGCCAGAATATGATCCAACCTTAGCTAAGTTCTTGCAGAGATGAATGCTTCATCAGAGCGTGTTAATGGAGAGTTCGACAGAAAGGGACTGAGGATATCCAGCATGTTATAATCTTCTAAAGCCTTCATTACACTCAGGGCTTCCTTTCATAGAGAGGAGTGAATAACATACACCTCCCTTTCATGTAATGTAGATGATGCCTTGACAAAAGAACAGCATGTTTTTTGTCTGTTTCCTTGTGAATGAATCTTCAGTCACAAAGACTAAAAAAGAAAGTCTCTGCTTTTGAATGTTTATGTATAAATTTGAATACATACCTCTGCTGTCACGATGCTCAACAGTCTCTTTGTGAGTGCATTCACTTCCTGGGCACTTTAATGAATCGAGCCGTGAGAGTGGCTTGAAGCCCATGGTGGGATTTTTTTTGAGAGGTCACTGTCTTACACAGTCCCCATTTATCCCAGAGAAGCACTTTGTGGAGATGAAGGGCATTATAAAACAGAGGAGGATGAGTGCCAGAGACCATCCTGGGGAACTTTGAGAGAAGCTGCTTTTCCCATCTGCGGGATATGTCTCCATTGGCTGGCAGGGATGTGCCCACCTGCGTGTGGAAAAGGCTGATGCTGCCTGTGACAGGGCCAAGGACAAGAGGTGGTAACGATGGTGGGAGATGAGCCAGTTTCTCTTTAGTCTCAAAGGATTTGTTCATAATTAGCCCAGCAACATTTAGAAGGCTTGCATCATTGCCTTGCTCATCCCAGTGTATTTTGTTGTTTTTGTTATGTCTTCTCACTGTTGAAGTTTTTGAAAATAGCTTTCATTGCCAAACAGGATGTTAGCCATATAGAAGCAGCTATGATTCATAACCAACAGCCCACACATTTTACACCTATGAATTTAGCTTAGCGTCACAGAGAAATAATTTAAGAAAGACAACAATTAAATTAAATAATTGTAATGTGGAATACATTACAATGTGTTATGCTTTGGTAGCTGAACAATTAAAAAAAGAAATTTTCTCAGAGGCATAGCCACAAGTTTATCTTCAACATTAACTTTATGATGATAAAAAATGCAACACACAGAGCTCTGAAGCAGATTCATGCACTGCACAGACTAAATGCATAGCCAGCTGCTTGTGACTTATCTGAACCTGCATTAACTCATGTATAGATTGGAAAAAAGTGTTGTAAATCTTACTTACTTTTGACATTTTTTTGTGTATTACTCTTATTTTTTTAATTTTTTTTTTTATCAGAATTCATGTACAAGATGAACCATCCCTGGCATGTAATATGACAATATCAACTTCTCTCCCTTCAGTCTCCAGACATCAAGACTGTAGAATTCTAAAGGTGTAATATTTTGAAATTATACTCAAAAAACACCCACTAAATCCTTCAAGACCAGTAGACAAACTCTATTTTATCATTGTCATCATCTGAAGCATCTGGGAAGGCCCTCAATGATTTCAGGTTATAACATCCGTCCTGCCACATATCGATGTTTAATATGTTTGGTGTGCAGTGGTTTATTAACTCTGTTCCTGTGTCACGCAGACAAAATCGAGAGGGCTCTGTCTTTATTCTGTTTCCCCCGTTCACAGAGCAAGTTGGGTAAAAAAAATCAAAAAAACAATCTTGTTTGGGTGCTAACTTCAAAAGAGTCTTGTTTATCATGTGATATTATAGCTGAATATAATATCGGTTATTTTTGAAGTGAAAATTTTAGCACATTCAGAGAACACATTGCAGCGCTCTAATTAGCACATCAGTATGTCATTCAAAGTGAAGGAAAACATTGTAATGACTGGAAAGCTGGTTCGAGTCAAGACCCACACAGTCAATAATAGTGCTAACCTATTTGTGCCTCGATGCACTTCCCTTCATCTTGCCTGTCTTAGAGCTGTTGTTTTTTCCTACGTAGTATCACATAAATAAAAAATGAGTCTTTACGCAGAACCCGTGGCTGTTATTTAAAATTTAGCGCTGAAGATTTTGTGACAGGAGCACTGCACTTCAGTCTTAATAACAGTAAAAATTGCCAAACCTATCAAGCTGGTTTCAGAAGTGCTAGAAGCTAGAAATGATATATCAAAGCATTTCTTCTAAGAAGGCGATAAAGAGCAGATGTATTCCTGTTCTCAAGTGTGGCTCAAAAGGTTGCTCTTGTGGTGAGTATTGTTTTGCTGGTGGGAGGAAATAATAGGTGTATGTTTAATATGAAGATTTGCCTGTTCCTGAAATAGTGCATGCAAGCAATTCAACAAACAATCCTCTCTGCCTTTGCATTCCCAGCTATATGAGCTGTGATATCAGATTTTGATTACAGTTTGCTGGGATCTACAGATATAAGTACTTGCATAGGTCTAGCCCTTTGCTGTGTTGTTTGTGTGTCTGTTTCTGAGGCTTAGTTCAGCCGTGTAAATATGGGGCTGTTTGTAGGTATATACTTACATTTAGAATTTGAGGTGATAGTGACTTCCTGAAGTCTATTGCCAACATAATTTGAGGTTCTTGTGCAGTGCCCTGTCCCCTTGTTCACAAATAGCTGTTAGGTAAAACGTGGCACTGCATAAGCGTCTGAAAATTAGTTTACTTTCTGACAGCCCCTTTAGATCCTTTACAGCAAGTAAAATTAAAACTAAAGTAAACTAAAGTAGAATGAAAGAACTCAGTATGCAGAACGTCACATTTCAAAATCATGCTAATCATATTAGTGTATCATAATAATAGATACATTTATGTTTAAATCACTTCCATGTTGTAATATAATTGGTAGCTAAAGGTTTAAAATAATTGTAGAGTACAGATTACAATATTTGCTAGAGTATGGTGGAGCAGGAATGCTTTGACAATCGATCAGACAATTTGTAGAACATTTCTTTCTGTACTACAAAGTTTGTGAAATCTCAGCTTCATATGCCCCCCCCCCCCAAAAAAAAAGAAAAAAAAGAAAAGAAAACATACTATCCACCTTCTATCTACTGATATTTTTGTTTTCATGGTGCAGTTTGTGACATTTGATTAATCTAGCATAAAAGTTAAATAAAAATAGCATTTTCTTCATGTTACAAAGAGTTCTATGTGCTTTGTTTTACAATATTATGTAATTCAACTATACACCACTCAGAAACTGTCACTGTTGTCTTTTGCAATTTAAAGTTTTTTATTGTGTGCTTGGGACTTTGAAGTACTGCTGGACTTTTTTTTCACATTTTAACTAGCCAATACTTTGGCTAGTTGTTTATTTATTTATTTAATTTTTTTCTGTTGTAGATTCTGATACATTTTGATGGTAAGAAAGACCAGTGAAATTTTAAGGCTTTTATCTCTAATAGTTTTTGACATATTTATGTTCAAACATTGCCTCAGATTTCAAAGTGCAACAGTGGGTTGATGGACCATTTTTCTAAAAAATATATCTTGAAAAGCATTTGTTACATGGAGCTAAAAATCTATAGCAAGTGTTATAAGTGTTCAAATTTTCTACCATAAAATTCTTATACAAATCATAAATGTTCGAGCAGAAGGCTTGGATGATCTGAGACAGAATGACCCACAAATAAATTTTATTTTACTGTACTTGAGTAAAATTACTTGTAATGTTCTGTCTCTATTCCTATCTATTCTTTGACTATACCTCCTTTCTTATGCCTCTCAACTGTATTGCTGTGATTTTTTTTCTTCCATGGAAGTGGGTATACAAAAAATTTAATTAAAGTGGCAAAATGAGCTCCAAGTGGAAAGACTAGCAAGCAGAGGAATGTTGATTCACCTGAATTTGAGTTTTCAGTTTTGAACAAGGTTTGGAGAACTGCAGAGAGACTCTGCAGCTGAACACGAGGTTCACACTTGGTGTTGGGTTTGCCATAAGAGAAAAACAAACTATACCGAAGTGAACAAGCATTTTTAGTGTAAAGTATGTGTTTGTTTGATGTTGCACAGTCAATTAAGTCACCACCGGTGTTCTGCTGTTACAGCTCTCTTCACAGTAGAGCAGAACAACTTGGTGCTGCTCCCTCTCAGTGAATGTTTTGATCAAAGTTTAAACTGCTGCATACATTAAAATGATGCTAAGCTGTTATTTTCATTAACAACCATTTTCTCATATCTTTCAGTGCACCGATAAATTATCATATTCAAATGATAGATTGAACATTCAAAGAGCTCCATAAAAACTGCTTTCGGATTCATTTACAGTTATATCAATTTTAGGTTATTTTTCTTTTACCTTTGATGTGTTTTTTGCATAGCCTACAAAAAACATTAGGACTTAGTGGAACTCAGACTTAGTACATTTATTATTTTTCTTTTTGTTTTCTAAAATGAGATGTATTATTAAAGTAGCAACAAAGCAATTCTTATTAAATTAATTGAACTCTATACTTTGCCTAAGAATTTAATTACCATTTACTTTTTTAGCAGCTTGATTAAAAATATCAGTAATTAACATGTTTAATGATTTACACTGGATATCTATTTTTGCAGTCAACGCTTTCCTATCATTTTCAGTAGTTGAATTTTAATAATGCAATTCAAATGCATTATACCAAATTCAGCAGCAAAACCATATATGTACAAATTCAACCTGTGTGTCATCTGCTGTATCTACTATAGGACTCAGTTTGATCTTAGGGGCTTTCCATCCTGAAACATATCATAAGACATATTAGAAAGTGATTGCCCACGTTCTAGCTGTTTCATTTTTTTTTAATGCTTCCTCAGCAAATGTGGTCTAAACTACATGATGCATATTACTGACTGAACCAGTACTGACATAGATATGCTATATTTTGGCCCAGAGCTGGACATTGTCTAACTATATTCTTAGATTCCTTTGCTAACTTTGTGCTTGAAATAGAAACACTTTTTACGGTCCTCCCCTTTTTTTTTACACATGAAACTACTTAGAACATTTGGTCATGGGTTATTTTTCATGCAATATATTTCATGGAAACTGCTCAGGGAGGGGGCTGTGGTAGGTGTAAAATTGCAGAATTAAATCATTTAAAAAAAATTAACTATGAAAAACAGTTATTCTGTTATGTTTTTAAATTGTAAACTGGCTGTGCTCTTATGGACATTAATGTTTGAAATGTAAGTTATATGACCAGCTGGAATAGTCATCCAGGTCATGGTAGTCTAAGGAGCTTGGAAAGAAAAGCGTCTGGACTTCTTTAAGTTTCTTGAAGACGTTTCACCTCTCATCTGAGAAGCTTCTTCAGTTCTAAGAGCAAATGGTGGAGAGTCCCAGTAATACAATACAAATAACTGATACATTGTAACTATTTCGTGGACTTACACTTACAATATCTGTGTAACTGAATTGTTTGGCCAAAAGAGCATAAATAATAACCCTAAAAAATCTTATACAATCACTAGTCAACAATTTTTTGTATGATAATTTTTCTTCTTTATGTACAAATTTAAAAATCAGAGAAGGGAAGACTTAATTTGAAACATTAGCCCTATATTAGAAATCATAGCAGGATTGTTTTGCTTCAATTCACACAGTTCACAAGAAAACTGCACCCAGTTTTAGAGCTCATCTTACAAGGCCAGATCAAAAGGTGGGATGATGTGGCATGAAGAAACATCAGTTTCTTCAGTACACAATGTCAGGACATTATGATATGTAGATATGTTAGTTTTATCATTTGGCCAAATGTTGCCCTTTGGATGTCCTCATAACCAGATTTATTTAAATTTTTAACAATGTAGTGCACCAGTAGAGAAAAGGGTTGTATCTATTTAACTGGTGCAACTTCTATTACTCACAGTACTTTCAATATCATATTCTGAAAGAAAATGAAGATTATTACTTGTGGGATATATTTGGGGGCTTTTTTTTTTAGCATTTATTGAAATAGTACGATGAAGAGAAGCCAGGCAAGCCAAAAGAGAGAGAGCAGGGAATATACAGTCGTGGCCAAAAGTTTTGAGAATCACATAAATATTGGAAATTGGAAAAGTTGCTGCTTAAGTTTTTATAATAGCAATTTGCATACACTCCAGAATGTTATGAAGAGTGATCAGATGAATTGCATAGTCCTTCTTTGCCATGAAAATTAATCCCCAAAAAACCTTTCCACTGCATTTCATGGCTGTCATTAAAGGACCTGCTGAGACCATTTCAGTAATCGTCTTGTTAACTCAGGTGAGAATGTTGACGAGCACAAGGCTGGAGATCATTATGTCAGGCTGATTGGGTTAGAATGGCAGACCTGACATGTTAAAAGGGGGGTGATGCTTGAAATCACTGTCCTTCCATTGTTAAGCATGGTGACCTGCAAAGAAACGCGTGCAGCCATCATTGCGTTGCATAAAAATGGCTTCACCAGCAAGGATATTGTGGCTACTAAGATTGCACCTAAATCAACAATTTATAGGATCATCAAGAACTTCAAGGAAAGAGGTTCAAT
>VVHJ01048507.1:0-12075 GCA_015107715.1 Tylochromis polylepis | reverse complement strand
TTGCTATCAGTGTTTGAAGAGTGGGAGAAGAGGGTTGCATTGACAATCCAACACAATGGGCAGCACACTGAACACATTTTATAAGTGGTCAGAAACAGGTGGTAGTGTGATGGTCTGGGGCATCAAGTCCACCTCTGAATAGCTTAAGAAAAACAAAATGAAGACTTTGGAGTGGCCTAGTCAAAGTCCTGACCTGAATCCTATTGAAATGCTGTGGCATGACCTTAAAAAAGCGGATAATGCTCGAAAACCCTCCAGCGTGGCTGAATTACAACAATTTTGCAAAGATGAGTGAGCCAAAAAGCGCTGTAAAACACTCATAGCCAGTTATTGCAAATGCTTGATTGCAGTTGTTGCTGCTAAGGGTGGCCACACAAGTTATTAGGTTTAGGGGGCAATCACGTTTTCATGCAGGGCCATATAGGTTTGGATTTTTTTTCCATTAACAATAAAAACCTTCATTTAGAAACTGCGTTTTGTGTGTACTTGTGTTATCTTTGTCTAATATTTAAATTTGTTTGATGATCTGAAACATTTAAGTGTGACAAACATACAAAAAAATAGGAAATCAAACACTTTTTCACACCCACTACAGGGGAATACTGGTAGGATTGGTGATGTTTCACCTATCGTTTCCTCCCTGGGTAAAAGAAACCCGTCAAAGTGAAAGAAAGAAAAAACTAAAGCGTTTAAGAGACATCGGACTCCTCTTTTGAAGCATCTCACTCTGTCTGCTGAAGGCTATGGTTATCTCTTACCTCTCATTTTGCAGACAGCTAGTGTCACTCCCTCAGCTTGCTTATTAACTGCAGTGTGGTACAGCATTATCTTGATAAATGTTCCTCTTATGGCGCAGGATAGGCTGATGAATCAGACAGCGTGGGGCTGTATATGGCCAGTTCTTCTCACTGTCACAGCGTGATAGCAGACTGTGAGGTGGTAATGATCCACTGACAAGCTGAGGGGGAGGTCTGACAGGTTATTCCAGGCACTATCAATCCAGTGAAATGTAGCAGCGATGCAGGATATGAATAACTTGGGAATGTGCACACGAGGTTTACCCTCAGATATTAAACAGTAAGCGGTTCACCTACCAGTATGGAACAACTGCTGGGGATCCCAGGGAGACATTATTGCTTCATTTTATTTAAAACAACTTATTTTTGTGAGTTTAATTCCACCTTCCCTATGTAAGACTTTCTAAATCAAATATCATTTGGGAATATGAAAAGGGAAGTTACTCCTTAAAGAGCCAAAAGTTTTGCACCTGAATTTCAGTGTCACGAGAAATTCAATTTAACTCGACTCTGAAATGTCACCTGAAGAGATCTTTAAAGGCTAAAAAAACAAAAATAAAACAAAAACCAGAAAGATGTTGTCACGATCTTGTCTCAAATCCGACCTGAGAAGACACGATCTGGATAGAGGATTGGAGTTTGTTGGATGAGGATGCTAAAGATTTCTGACTGTATATCCTTGTCAGGTTACACAGTATTTCACAAGAAATACGACAAGCTTAAAGAAACTTTATTACAGGGTCTCGCAGCAAAGCTGAGACTGTCTACTTAAGTCTCAGCTTTGCAGCAGAAAGCTGGTACCTTTAAAAGTTACGAATAACATGCTTGAAAAGCCTTTAAAGTACTGAGAGTCCTGAATGTGTGAATGTTCACTCTACTGGTTAATTTAAATTAATTATATTTTCATAACATAAATACTAGCTCAACTAGGTAGCCAGTTTTGGTAGCAGGGGATTCGACCAGTAAGCTTTTTGTTCTTAACCGACACATGAACCACAAAACCCCCTACTGCTCAGGACCCATCAGGCTCATTCTGTACATCTTGCTTATGACCTCCTTCTCCAGGCCTGACTTCGTTCAAGGTGAGGTTTCTGATTACTTTCTTTTTTTTCTACTTTGGGAAGGGACTAACAGAACATCTCAGATCCAAGCAGCAAAAATGAGCTTGCTCCAAATGTTGTCTCTGGGCTCATGCTTAGAGATAAGGTGTGGGCTCAGAGTAGAGCCGCTGAATGAATTAGTCTGCTGATTTAGTTTGGGTAACTGACTAGCATGACTCCTCACAGATGAGGCGCATTGAGGGTGTCCAATCGGTCGGCAGATCCGAGGATACGCCACGGAGATTAGGTCTCTCGGCTCTGCATTTCTGTGAAAGAGCTGGAGTCAGTGGCTGGGAAGAAGGGGGGGCTGGGTATCTTTCCTCAGATTGATGCCCATGCAAACTGGAACTATAGAAGTGGCAGAAAATACATCCAACCACAGCTTCCTCCCACAGCCAAACAGCATGCATATTAGGTTAACTGGTGACTCTAAATTGCCCATAGGTGTGTGAATGGTTCTCTCTCTGTGTTAGCGCTGCAATAGACTAGCGACCTGTCCTGACTGTAACTGCTGCCCACTCTTTGACAGCAGGGATAGGCTCCAGCTCCACCACAACCCTAGTTGTCTTTCAGATTTTCATCACACCGTTTTGGAGCATTTAACCAGCACAAAAACGGATGTGAAATAAAAGATAACTACAAGGAATATATTAATATTATCCAGTATATTTGTGTCTGATCCCTATCATCTCTAAACCAGCCAACGAGTGGCACTGCTAATGCCATGAGGATCCAGTTTACATAACCTACCTCAAACTAAGGGTGACATTTTTACAGAGTAGATGAGACATCATATAGGATGAATATTTCTCATTTCTTTCCAGCATCCAGCAGATAGCCCCTCCAGTGCACCACTGCTCTGATGGACTTGCAGCCTGAAACACCTGCTGTGCAATCCTCCCATCAAACCTTCAGCTCTTGCCTTTATCTTCTTTGCGAGGCACATTTTTTAATCATAAACCTGACCTCACAAATCCGTTTGTAGTTTTGTAACGCGGGGCGTGCTCTCCACATACACCGCTAATCCCTGGATCCTCTGAGTAGGACCGTGATTTCTGAGACGGTGTTGCCAAGGGAAAGGTGGTGCCCGGGACCTGTTGGAAATGACAGCCGAGGAAAGCGGATTGAAGCGAAGGCATCACAATAACATTAAAGATAGAAGATAGCGAAGAGAGTCCCTCGCGTCACCGTGTAACGGGTGTGTGTCCGTTTGGGATATTTGGCAACTTTAGCCTGACAGCTAATCATTTCACTGTGATCCGCGACTCGTAAGCTAACGACACCCACTCTAGCTGAGTGTGTGTGCATGTGGGTGCATGCATCTGTATGGGTTATATGTGTGTGTGTGTGTGTGTGTGTGTATACATTTCAGTGTGAATGTGTGTGTGGATGTATGACGCTGCGCTTGGATTCACTGTCCCCATCTGTCACGTTAGCTAGCATGCTAATTTGATGAGCTAATATTGGCTAATAAAAGAAATTAGCCGACTCTGGGCGAGGCACCGCACCGACATTATCACTGCAAGTCAGACCCTGGGCTAATACGATAGTACAACGCTAACATGAATCTCTCCTAAGCAGGACAGCGTTATTTGCTGCCTTTAAAGAATCGCTTAAGAAGCCAGTGTTGACTTTTAGTCAGCAGTCTAGCTAATTTTCTCGGCTATTAGCTTTGCAGCTAGAAGCGGGGAGGGGCTGGCTCGCTCGCTAATTGACCCAGTTTGGTGGGGCACGGGCCAAGATATCATTCCGCTCGACTGAGCCTTGTTTACATTACAACTTTTAGGCTTGTTACTTTCAGAGCACGTTATTTAATGCAATTATTCAAGCCTATTAAAGGACAGCAGTATTTTTAACAGCACACCACTGACGTAATGCATTGCCAAATACGCTAAACCCTTTAAAAACTCCTGTCCCGCTATGCCACATTAGTCCGGTCACCGTGAGGCACCATGCAGTACATTTTAACCAGTTAACGTCACAGACTCATTCCTTTGCTCATGGTCGTGTATATAAGGCAAATTACAAGTCTATAATGTCATTAAAAAAACAATAAATAAGGTTTTATTAAACGATATGTATGTTTTTGAGTTTTACTTGGAAAGAGCTTTCTGTAGATAAATCTATTCTCCTTTAAGGAAGTGATTTAGAAATTGGGGCACTTGTTCTCTGGGGGTGTTTCCAAGAGGTCAGGGTTATCATAGTTAACCAAAACTAAAATTAGATGTGAGAAACACCTTTTAGTTAAATAGAATAAAAAGAAAACTATGCTTTTGTTAAAACTGAAATTATTTTGGGAACCTGGGAAAAATAAAATAAAAATATAGAGGTGATATCCTTAGTTTTAGTACTTTTAGTAAATGTGTCATTGTAACTTTCTTCATGAGGCTTTAGTTGGTCATGTTTATTGAGACTTTGGATGTCTACAAGACTGTGAGTCAACTGCTTTCAAAAGGTTCTGTGTTCATAATGTAACACCTGTACTGATTTTCCTAAATCTTGTCTCTAGCATATGTCCTCCAAACAGTATAAGACTGAAACTAATACAAACAAATAGTTTCCAGCAATAAGAACTAAACTGACACAAACAAACCTACTGTGGAATTACACACCAAAAGTCAACATGAAATACAAATAAAAATGAATTTGAAAATGCAAAACTATAGCAACTTTCTGCCTGTAGGTGCAGAGATAACTTAAAACTAAAATGCTAGTTAGGACACACACACATGCATATAAACACACATGGTGGGGAAAAAAGCTGTCTAACCAGTTAGTAAGTTGTTGAAGTTAATGGCTAAAAGACAAAATCTGCTCAGTTGTTATGAATTATAATGTGTTTCTAAATACTTGAAAAAATACCAATACATAACTGGATTCATTATTTAGCTAAAATAAGTAGAAAATGCTTTAATGGTTATAGGTTTTAGAAATTCTTAAAAATTCTTGCAACAGTGTAAATGGCTGAAAATGCTCAAAAATAGTAGCTAGTTAAATAGCTAAATGTAATGGTCACTGAAACTTTGAATGCCAAGTTTACCAACTCGCCCAAAGAGCTCATTGTTCACTGCATTAAAGTAATTTCATGACATTTAAAGGAAAGAAGCTCGTTTGAAACATGATGGGTTTTGGTAATAAAGAGATATTGGTGCTCATATGACAGCCCAATGTGGATTTGTCTGATAAAAAAAGGGGTGGAATATCCGCTTTAAGCAGTTTTGGTCAGTACATCAGTGTCATCTTTTCAGCTGTTATGATGCATTGGTGGTTGTTCCTTGATGTCATATGTTTCTCTGTGCAAGTGCCTCTCAGAGTCTCATGATTCACACAAGGCTGGTGAAAACAAGGCGAATATTATACGGGTGAAAACGTGACTGCTCAACAGCACTAAAACCGTCTGAGCACAGGATCTGGTGTAAGGCACATCCTGTAAACAGATAGCCCTGTGGTTTGTTCTAGCGTGCTAAATGGTAAAATTTAAAACAAATAGTTATTACTGGCACTGTGAGTGTATAATTCGTCCCTCAGGGGAGCTGTTTCCACTGCTTTAGTCATCACAGTAGGGCTGTTGTGGTTTTCCAACATTTGAGCATAGAGGTTAAAAACAATGACAACAGTTTCACTTTGTTTGTCCTCATTTAACAGGGTTGTAGAGATGGAGTCCCTGATGAGCGCAGTGACTCCACGCTCCCCAGCCCCCGCCAAGAAACTTTCTGAGGTGGACTTCCGCTCAGGGGCAACCCTGGAGCAGCTGTCGGCACAGGTATCTGAACTGGTACTACTGGAGCAGGGGGAGTTTGGAGACCAGACCGCCTTAGAGGTCCACACCGCCAAGGACTTCATCTTCAACATGCTAGGTAAAGATGTTCATTTATAAGACACACTGCCTTTCTGATTCCCTTCCTGGTGGAGAGATATGACACAAGCAGAGTGTAAACTTACTGGCTACTGTGTGAGGAACACCTGTTTAACTGAACACAAATGCACGTATCTAATTAGCCGATAACATGGCAGCAAGTCAATGCATTTTGGCATAAGACACTATCAAGATGACCCACCTGAGTTCAAACTGGGGAAGAAGAAAGGTGATTTAAGTAACTTTGAACATTGCATGGTTGTTGGTAGCAGATGGGCTGGTCTGAGTATTTCAGAAACTGCTGATCTGCTGGACTTTTCCCACACAGACATCTCTAGGGTTTACAGAGAATGGTCTGAAAAAGAGAAAATATCCAGTGAGCAGCAGTTATCTGGTTGAATATTCTTTGATAGGCCAGACTGCTTTAATCTGATAGGATGGAAAGAGTAACTCAAGTAACCGCTTGTTACAACCAAGGTGTGCAGAAGAGCATCTCCGAATGCACAGCACATCAAACCTTGAAGATGAGCGGCTACAGCATCAGAAAAAAAACACCGGGTGCCACTCCTGTCAGCTAAGAACAGCCAACTGAGGCTACTTTTCACACGTGCTAGCTAAAATGGACAGTAGAAGATTGGAAATTCATTACCTGGTCAGACGAGTCTTGATTTCTGGTATTAAATTTGGACACTAGTGTCAGAATTTGGCAAAAACAAAACATATCAGCGGTTCAAGCAGGTGGTGTTGTAAAGGTGTGGAGGATATATTCTTGGCACACTTTGGGCTCCTTTAGCTTTCATACACTGCACAGCTGGTACAATCTCAGAGTATTGTTGCTGCCCATGTTCATCTGTACCCATGTTCTGATGGCTCTTTCCAGTAGGATAACATAACATGTCACAAAGCTCTAATCAGCTCAAACTGGTTTCTTAAAGACCATTTATGTTCAGCAGCTGTGTGATTCTGTCATGTCAATATGGTCCAAAATGTCTGAGGAATGTTTCCAGCACCTTGTTGACTCTATGAAGGCAAAATCAGATCTAACCTGTTACTAGCAAGTTGTAACTAAGTTTTTAGTGAGTATCCTTACATCTGGATTCACTTTAAAGGTCTTAGAATAAAAATTTCTTGTATTAACAAGACTGATTAAAATTGTCATTTTGTGTTTTTGGATGTTGGAAGATAAATATATATAATAGCATGTGTCATATTTCTAACAACATAGCATTTTAATGCAGTACAAGCTTTTTGGATGGTAATCATTTATTGCCTCTAGCTGCAATCAATTAGGACTGGGTGGAAAAGGTTTCCCACGGATTTATATTGTATTTAAGGATTAGATGGGTATGTGCATGCAAATGTATGCATGTGTGTATGGAAATGTAAGTATTCTACCATTTTCTTAAGTGAGTTTTTAAATAACATGGTTTCTAATTCTGTAAAAATTGTCTTTGTCAGGTAACTCTATTGAAAAATAAATAACAGAGCAGTATCATTAGGTGTATCTTCAACATCTTGTGTTGAGCTCCAGCTCCGTAGCCTTGGACTGCAGTTTGCAGACCTTGTTCTGCTTGTAGTTCTTGTTCATTAGTAGCTGTTAATTATCCACAAAAGGAGAAAACTTGGAACCGTGGGGGACCTTTCCCAGGAGTGGCCTACCTACCAAAAGTAGTTCAAGAACGCACTGACTGATTCACTGCCAGTTGTCACAAATGCTTAATTGCAGTTCTTGCTGCCAAATGTGGCAGGAAGGGGGCAAATACGTTTTCTTCTAAAGTTTCAGGCTCACCTTGGTCGGCACACCACTCTCATGAAGCCTGCTTACAGTGCACACCTTTTCATGTAATGCCCACTGTTTTTGTTACATGTGTCTTTATGTATATACGGAAAGTGTTTTTTATTAATCTAAGTACACAGTTGTGGTTTTGCCGTTGCAAAATAATACTGATACTTTAACATGAGATTTCCGTATAACCCGAGATAAACTGTTCGTCTTTAGTCATGCAGCTTTTCTTAGCAAGCATGTGTACATTTATTTACCCAGGCCAGTGTGACCCATGTGAGCAATGAGCATGTCTTTTTTAGCAACACCCTGCTCTCGTCACCTGGACTCTGCCCGGTACAATCACACCATGCTGTGCTGGCTTAACATGCAGTGATCTGTGCTGGCATGCTTAACGTGAAATAATGATTAAAGTCATCAGCTTCATCCTGCTGTGCATGTGCTGATTTGCCTGTCTGTGTAGATTTAGTGCATCAGAAGGCTCTTGAAGTACACTGAGAAGAATGAAAAGGTGAAGAGTGAAAAGCGGTTTTGATTTGTGTCAGACTTTAGTCTGGTGTCAGACAGGTCTTTTTTTTGTTGCCTTTTTTTTGTTTGTAGTATATATAAATAATTTAGTATAAACATAATTTAGGCAAAAATGCTACAAGTTCTCATTTAAATGTGAGAGGATTCTCTTTCATGTCATGACTCATGTTGGGAGCCAGCATGCAGGAAAATAATGAACAGCATAGACCAGGTACAGTATGTTTAATTTAATCCTCCAGTATGCACCAGGTCTCCAGTGGGTCATTAAGAAGTCCAAAATTAAAATCAAGAAAAGTATATTCCCCAGAAATCTGTTGGTGTTTTAAATTATTATGTCTAAACAATAGATTGGTGTAAAACAGCCTCTCACGTGTGTAAAGGTATTTCTTGTTGCTTTCTTCTTTCATCTGAAGATTGAAAGCGAGCACTAAAGTTTGGTTTTCTCTATAGAAGCAGGTCAGAACCGCAAAGATGGATCTCACAGACCCAGATCCAGCATCTGCGTGTAAAGATCTGCTGGTTGTAGCACTTAGCACAAACATTATAAATGTCGATGTTTGTTTGTTTCTTGATATGGAAATGAAAACAAGAGACACAGCAGGGAGTTTCTCTCTCAGTCTAGGCATGTAGCATGTAATGAAAGCAAAGCACTCTCGATCAGCTAGAACGCAGCGAATCAGGTTCGACCTCGTTCATTTTCACTCATGAATGAGTTAGCCTGTGTCATGCAGTCACTTTTATGTAGCATTTTTCCCATCCCACTGACCAGTCAAAGCTCTTTAGACTATAAGTCACATTTTAACCACATGTTTATACACTGCTTTATGCTCTGCAGTTCAAACATTCAAACATCTGCCTCACGTCCATGGCTGATTTAGATTCACCAGTTAACCTAACAAGCATGTCTTTGGACTGTGGGAGGAAGCCAGAGTACCCAAACCCACAGAGGCACAGGGAAAATGCGCAGACTCCACATTTTATCATAGTTCTCCTAAGGCCGTCAGGTTGTTTTATTGTGTTTAAACAGTTAAGCGTAACAATAGGTGAAGAATCCGCACTTACAATTGCACAGGGTAAGCTGCAAGCCGACACATGTTCCTTACTTAATCCAGTTAACTTTTCTTGTAGAAAACAGAATGTGAAGTTTATTAATCCACTTTCGTCTTTACAAAATAAATCCAGTACTCACACTGACTCAGAAGTTTGCATAAAGTTCAAAATGATCAGGAAGAGTACGCTGTTTCACTCTATGGCTCACAGCACAAAGTGTTCGGTGCTGCTGTGTGGCGGCAGTAGCCCTGCAAGGGCATGTATTCCAAATATTGTGAGTAAAGCTGACATTGTATAGCAGACCATAACAGAATGTAGTATGGCATCAGTGTGAATAAAGAGAGAAGCTCTAAAAAGTCAGTTTGGTTCTTGTAGTAAGTTACTGAGAGAGTGCTTGTTAATAATATTTTGTGAAAAACCACAAATCAAAGTGACCTCTTTGAATTCTTTCTTGCATCTGACCAACAATCCAGATACAGCGCTGACTGAGATGACTATTTTTTTATTGTTATTATTTTGTGGCTTACAAAACACTTGGACAACATTTATTTAGATTTTTAAAACCGTGCACCTTTAGTTTTAAATTAGTGATTGGAGTGTGGATTTAAAAAATATTGAATGTGTATTTTGATCGCACGCCTGAGGGGCTGGCTTTGTTAAGACTCGATGCTCAGATTGTGTTTATTAGTAACAAGTGAAGTGTGTTTGTTTGTCCAATAGGTGGCACTCTCCTCCCTCCCTGCTGTCTCCTGTCAGTCAGCCCCTCTTTCTTGAAACGAGGCATGTTTGGCCAGAAAGTTTCGGGCCGTTTTTAAAAAAAATATATACTTCTTTCTCCCGTGTGTTTTTTTATTACCAAGTTTTACATTGCTGTAAATCCTCTCGTCAGTGCACAGAGATGCCTGGCTCACCCAGAATTACTATTCCTGTCAAATCAGTACTGTAGCATTGCTTGACAGACAGCGTCTCTAAGTTTCAAGCCTTCTCCTCGTCTAAACTGAAATAGCTTCATCAAACGGGCTGCTTCACCCTGGGAGAATTCACACAAATCAAAATGGAACCCAGGCCTTTTTTTAATCATTTCATTGTGTTTTTTTTTCTTTCTAGCCTTTTCTTTTGCACACTTCTCATTTTTCATGACTCTGTCGCAAAGCCCTCTGCTTTCCTCTTTGCTCCCACTATCTTGGCTGAGAAGCTCTCTCTAACCCTCTTATTTTTTCTTGGTTTTTGAGGCATCTTTTGCCTGCATAATCACCAATGGTTTGCTAGCATTTTCATAGCCTGTGCCTCACCACCCGCTGTGACAGCTCCAACTGTGTATGGAAAGGGGAAAGAAAAAAAAGGAAAAAACCCAGAAAAAGTTTGGCACTTTCCACTGAGGGAGACAGTTTACGTTCTAGGAATATAAAGTTAAGTATGCGGTTGTAGCCACATTAGCAGCTTCTGTGCCTCTCGAGGCCCTGCGGAGGAGGAGAAGCAGCAGTGAAAAGCAAATATCTTGATGGAGGGCCCTTGTTAAAGCATGCCGGCCTGCTGTTGGAGGTGCTGCAAAGGTGCTGGTGTGCGTGTGTGTCGATGCTGTACACTAGTGGCTTCGCTTCAGCTTTTTTTGCCAGCCTTTTCTAAAGTTTGAGCTGCAAAGGGATTCCCACTGGGATTTGCACACTGTCAGAGAAAAGAGATTAAACTCTTATGCACACGCACGCACCCGGTGTACCCAGCGATTTCCCCTCACAGTGTGACAGATTCAAGAAGAGGCCCTTATTTACCCAGCATTTGAGTAAACACTGTGGTTTTGGCTTCAGGCTACAGCGGCGGGGGGGCTACTGTGGATGTCTTTTGAAAAACAAAAGTGTGATGAGGGCAGAAATAGATCCATGCTGCCGGTGGAGCAGATGATCCGGTGTGGGCCCAGACGTACCCTTAACCCAGCGTCATAGATCTTAAAGTTTGTTAGCCAGCTTGAGAGAGATTAGTTCAGAGTTCATCTTCCCCCTCCTGATATCGGGGAGAGGGAATACTTTTGATCCAAGTTTAAAAAGTCATGAGCGGTCTTCAGCGTCAGCCCAGATTCTGACATTTTTATCCTGAAGGTTCTCTGTTCTGAGTTGAAATGTTGAAGAATTACACTGTGTATGAATGTTTGAAGAAAAAACAGTTGGCTGTATATATTAAAAAACAAAAGTCAAATTAGAATTTCTCTTCTTCATACTTGACATTAGTGGTGAGTCGATCATTGGGAGGCATGTTCAGCATGTTTCAGATTTGGACCTAGCAGTTTTTGTGGCACTTGGATTGCTTTAGTGCTGGCATGAGTCTTTTTTTTGGTGGAAATGTGTGGAACAACGTCTGTACAAAATATTCAGAATAAGGGTATATGTTAAAACGTATGTTCATTGACTCAGTCACGTTGAAAATACCTGAAAATGCTTTGTTGCAGCTATGCACATCATCTTCTTGGTAATAATTGGTATTGGTATCAGCCCTAAAAAAAAACGTGTCAGTAAATTCTGCGTATACATCAGATCTTCGCCTTTCCCTAGTTACAGTTTCCCTAGGACCAAAATACATCAGTGACCTCCTGACCCAGTATGAACCTCCCAGGTCCCTCAGGTCATCTGGATCCTGTTTTTTATCAGTTCCAAGAGTCAGAACCAGACGTGGAGAAGCTGCATTCAGCTTTTATGCTCCATATATCTGGAACAAACTCCCAGAAAGCCTCAGATCAACTGAAACACTCAGTTTATATAAATCCAGGTTGAAGACTCACCTGTTCTCAGCTGCATTTGAATAAAGCACCAAATCCGCACTGTTTTACTTTTAAGCTTAAATTTCAAAACTTACATTTTAACTACTGATTTTATCTACTGTTCCTTTCTTTTTTCCATCTTAAATCATGCTTTTTATTTGTTTTTGTTTTTTAATGTCTCTGTAAAGCACTCTGAATCACCTTGCTGTTGA
>VVHJ01048505.1:0-11849 GCA_015107715.1 Tylochromis polylepis | reverse complement strand
GAGATGTCACCTCTGAAAACGATTCTTTCTAAAAACTCCGGCAAAAGTGGAGATTTTGGAAAACTCTGTTTTCGCGTCGCAGTGTGGACTGCAAAAACAGAGGCTTTTGGAAACGATGACGCATTTTAGTCATGTGATGCAGTCATGTGACCAATTCAACTAGATGGCGGACGGCATTGAAGAGCAGTTGTTTTGTTTGCTCTCAATTTTGACGGCCCTATTAAAGATTAATATCAGTTTGTACATGCTCCAGATAGCTTTTCTTCAAAGAAGACGGAATGTAAAGTAAATAAGTAAATAAACGGCAGACGGAAATGACGCAGGTCGAATCGTCTTACGTTTCACACATGCGCGGTACAGGAACGTAAGCGTTTTCAGTGTGGATGAACAACTCTTTGGAAATGACTGAAAACGATAGTGTGGACGCGGAGCGTTTTTAGACGAAAAAGCCGTTTTCAAATTTATCCAGAGTAGTGTAAACGTAGCCTCAGTCTATGCATGTGAATATGACATACAATGTTGGATTTTTATTTGACATATTTTTGCACTTTATTCTATAAATTCTCACACGATGTCTAAAGGTGCTTGTATTTTGCAGCATATTTGCCTTCATACTTGAGTCCGGCTCCAAAGTGAGTCAGTTAGCATAGATTCATCAAAATCTCTAAAATTATAGTTTTAAAAAGCATGTTTAAATCCTGGTATACAAAATGCTTTTGGCCTCTATGACTAGGTCAGACGTTTAAAACGAGAGCTAAAGATTTTCTTTATATTTCATCCATCCTGACATTGGAGTTGGGTGCATTGATTGTCACGTGTCCGATAGATAGCTGTAACCAACAGTTGTATACCACGCCCCACCTTGGCTAAGTGGCATCTGTTGGTGCTTTCTAGAACAATTTCAACAGAATTACCTAACAAATAATATGACCTGCTGTGAAGTACAATGTGTATAAGAATTTTGTATCTCACTGTTGATTACTAAAACTTTGGTATTTTTCTTTGTTCATTGTTTAGCAGTAATGAGCAGTGTCACTGTATAAATGCTTTGCTGAAGAACTTTGCTCACATGAGTGGCTGATAACCACTCTGTCATCCAAAGATTAGAGAATGAAGTTCTGGTTACAAATAACTAACCTGTTGAAGGTACATGTTGAATATTTTAGGTAATGTTCATAAGCAATGCTACTACAAAGTGGGAACTTCTCTGTGTTGGTTTTCCAAAAAAGATTAGATTACTTTAATAGAAAGACAAAAAACCAGCGACGTATATTCTTATAAAGATGCAAGCTTAATTTTGTGTCGTTAATATCACTAATCATTAACCTTGGAACATCGATTTTTTTTTTTTTCAGTATATGATTTACACATTGGTGTACATGTAGTCTCTAGAGGGCACTGGCAGGAATTTAGTTACTGTGTTACTCAAGTGTATTCTTATATACTCTTTTCCCTCTTTCATCTCCATAGTTCCTTTAACAGAAAGCCTTCAGACATTCATATTCACCATCTTGTGTTTACTCAGGTGAGCTACCTGTTGTTAGCTTTCACCTTCACAATGCTACTGCTTGGAGAGATTTTAAAGTGATAGGGCAAAAGGTGAGTCTGGTTTCTGTGGTCAGATCAAACACATAATAACAGTAACTGTAATGACCACTAACTGTAGATGAAACAGTTTTATTGCTTATGCAAAGGAAAGTTTTCTGGTTTCGGTTAAAATACAACATTTTACAACATTAAACACAGTAGATTTATTTATTATCTATTTTCTAGTTTACCAGTTAGTGACACTGTACTAGAAACATTTCATGCACTGTTCTCACAGCAGCTGGAGATCACTTAACTTTAAAACATGACATTTTATCACTTTATAGAAATGTGTCTTGAACACTAAATAAATGGTAATGGTAAATGGATTGATTCTTATATAGCGCTTTTCTACTCTCCTGGAGCACTCAGTGCTTTATACAGCATGCCACATTCAACCATTCACACAAGCTTTCTTCTATGCTTTAAATGCTTACTAGCTAACATTCAAACACATTCATACTTCAATGGATGCATCGGAGAGCAACTTGGGGTTGCTCGAGGATATTTGGCACGCAGACTCAGGGACCACCCCATACTGCCACTAAATACTTTCCACTGGTCATGCTATTTTTTTTTTCTAACCAAATCAGGCAAACATCTGTGTTGCAGCTGACTACAGAAGTCATGACCTCTTTTTCTAGGACTGTAGTGTACGTGTGCAGGAGTTAAAATAAATGTGCACACTCACAGATTGTAAGATTGCAACCACTGCTCTGTGCAGGCTGTCAGAGAGCAGCAGCTGAGTTTTCTCTTGGTTCCTGTCGTTTTCTGGCTGTTTGGATCTAAACAGGGCTGGCTGTGTGCTCAGGTTACAGCCTTTGTTCCTGCAGCAGAGTTCAGATATCTGACAATCCTCCTCCTTCCTTTCTGCTAACCAGCCATTAGCTGATTGGAGGGCGTCAGTGTGTAATAATATTCCAGCAAGTCGTCGTCAGCGCTAGAGATACTGGTGTTGGTGTGGTGGGGAGAAGGGGGTCCAGCTATCCCTCCATCCATCCAAATCAGCATTAATCAACACGGCTTGGTTCATTCTTCTTCATATCAAATCAGACAAATGATTACTGGCATTCAGGCGACGAGGGCCGTCAGCGGCAAGGGGCAGCACCGCAATCAGCCCACAGCTCGCTTCCTGGAGATCCTGCCTTAAAATCACTGTGTTTTTCTTTTCTTAACTAATCGTTTAATAAAAGTGACGAAGACTGACAGATGGGGAATAAAGGAAATGCATGCTTTTGAGGGAATAAACGCCTTAAATCTGCACATCGCAAACCCGAAGCTGAGAGTATTTAGATCAGCCCAGCCTGAAAATACTCATCATTCTGGTTTTTTTTTCCCCTTTTCTTTCTTTTTTTTGTTGTTGTCTCATCTTCTTTTAATCAAGGTCTGTTTCAGAAGAGATAATTTCATTTCTACTGTAGTGTAAATACTGCAGAATGGCCCGGACACCACAGAAGAAAGCGGATCACAGGCATATTTGTGTTGAGTATGTTTTGTGGCAACATATTTTTGATTTGTGGACTTTTTCCATATCAAAGGCAAAAACAAGCAGATTTGAACCTGCTTATACAAAGATAGAACAGACACACATTTGTACTTCTAAACACTTTATATGCCCCGACCTTAATCTTAACCTGAGATAAGTGAGGGCCAGATTAAATATCAATCTCCTGGTGTCAAAATAAGGACCAAAACATTCAATTTCGAAACAACATGTTCACTTTTCAACAACAGTAATGTTTTTCCAGAACATCATCAGCACCCACCTTAAATTCTGATACACTAAAAAACTGATAAATTAAGAGCTTGGAATGTTGAAACCCTGTAAGGTACATTGTACCCTTTACGGGGGTTACTTATTTGAACTCTTGTGATTTGTACCTTAATGACCTTCTGGGGACAATAAAGCTGCTTTTACTTGCCACAGCAGGCAGCTCCACATGTTTGATTTGGGAGAATTTTACACCAGGTCCTTCCTGACACAACCCCAAAAGAGCCCGCTCACTTTCCAACCAAATGTGTTGGAAAGTGAGCGGTGTAGTGAACCACTACACCGCTGGAGGAATCTGAAGGCAGCAAAATGCATCTTTCTTGGAATAAATATAGATTTGTTACTTGGGAATGGACTGGTACTTGTGTAACATTTTTCTTGTATCACTTACCACTAATATCTACACCTACTGTATGACCAATGTAGAATCACCATTTAATATTTGTGGACTGTGTGCCAAAAAGGCATGTGTACCTTTTTGGCACACAGTTGTCCACACAGTTTGACAACCAGTAATTAGCTGTAGTTTGTACATTTATAAGGATTTTACCTGTAGACACAGAAATCTAGTTTACTGTCCCCTTGTTTCTGAGAGTATGATTCTAAAGTGAGGACTATAAGTCTTTACTTTAACAAAACTATTTATACACTTACAGGGACATGTTCCTGTAAACTGTCAGTGAAAAGATATGAGCCAAATCAAAAATTTGAAAAGTTTCGTATTTTGCCCTTGCTGAGATCTCTTCCTCGTTAGTCTTTTAACAACATGGTGAAAAGAGGCAAACTCAAGGACAAATAGCCACAAAAAAGGATTAAACTGTTCATTTAATGCTGTGCTTTATAAGTCTATGTTATATTTTCAGGTACTGCATGTTGATTCATTTGCTGAGCATTTCCTCTTCTCAAATTTCAGATTCCCATAAACCTGCTGGTCGGATGGTTGGATGAAACCAGTGCTGGTTTTGTTGGTGTTTGTGACATTTTCTGCTCACATGAGTTCAGTGTGAGCCTCTCCATCAGCTGTGGGTGCCACGCTCCGCAGAGCGAAATAAATGCCTTCATTTTTTATTCAGGAAACAACTTTGATGAAATTTGCTTTACCCAGTGGTGCTTGAATCAAAGTGCAAATCAGGGACACTGAGAGCTGGCTGCAGGTCGGTGATGGAGATGATGGAAAAGACATCTGATCAAGAAAAATCAAAGTGTGGCTGCCTCGCCTCTCAGGAGGGGGAGAATCAATTCATTCTGGCTCCTGTAGCCTGATGATGATGATGATCTAAAAATACTTTTTTGGTACAGAATAATCTGCATGTTTTGGCAGAAAGCCTTCATCAGTGTTACATGACAGACATGCAATTGATTTTAAATACCTTCTAAAAAATGGGCACTTCTTGTCCCTCCTGTAGTTCTGCTCATTGAGATTATTTTAGCAACTTTAACGACAAAACAAAAAATAAATAAAAAATCGATCCTGCCGTTATTTGACTCCCATAGCTACTGAGTAATGATCTTTCTTTTTCATTAAGAAGACCAAGAAGGTGGAGGTGAGGTTGATGTTAATGGTGGTCATGGTGGAGGAATATGAAATGGTACATTTTTACCTTAATTAGCAACGAGTCTTTTTGCTTTTTTCAGTCTAACAAAAGTGTTTGAAAGGAGGCAGAAATGTGTCAGATTTTTGTGTTTTTTTTTCCCTTCCTGTCACTGACAAGCAATACTTACAATACAGACACAGTGTTACTTTTGTTTGGCAAAAACAAAACAAATATTTATATATTTTATTTTTTACAACTTAATAAAATGGAACATTTTTAACATTAAGAAAATGTATTTTTCATCACTGCATAAAAAACTAGGAGCTAATGGCCTCAGAGGCACTTGCTCCTGCTTTTCTTTTTAAATTGCTTTCTCTATTTTAAGTAATTTATTGATTTTAAGCAATTACTGTAATCACATTGCATAAGTATCTAGAAATTTACATCATTATAAATTCCCAACTTCACATTTACCAAACTTACTGATCAGTTAAAAATAAATTATTTCATGTTATATTTTTTAATAATATACATGAAAAGCTAATTTAATCAGCCTTCTTTATGTGTGCTTGCATGCTTCTATTTTGCTGAATTAGCAAACCCCATGGGCATGTCAGAATGATGCAATGAGGGGTGGCAAAATGTATTAGCCAAAAGGTCAAAAATTTGATTATAGAGTGAAGTTTTACTTTATTTTTTTTTTATTTTTTTAATGTAGGAAAAATAAAATGATGTAAAAATATACCATTATTCAGTGAAATCTAACATATAAAACAATTATTATTATTATTATTAACATTATTTTAGTGTGCTATTACTGAAAAATGTAAATGAGCAAATGTCGACAAACTGGTTCCAAAGAATGTCATTAAAAAATTAAATAAATAAAAATAAAAAAATTATGAAATCTCACTTGCTGGTTGGCTTACAGGTGCCAAGGGAAACACAAACGGTAGTCATGGATAGCCAAACACAACTGAGAATAAAAGTCAAGTGCTATTTTAGTTCTAGGTAAACTTAGTTTCTTTTGTGTTACAGCAACCTTACTCCTTGTCGAAGCAGTCACCTGCTATCAATAAGCAGATACAAATTTTATTAAACAATTTAAATCGCATTGTTCCAGGAAACCAATCTTTTTGTCAGAAACTTGTGTGGAAATGGTATGCAGTCTAATTTCACATATCTAGATGTACACTTGTTTGAATGTCAGCATATCATCAGAACAAGTGGGATTAACCTCATGCTAAAATTAATTTACATTGTGATGAAAGAACTGTACATGTAGTGTATGCAGTTTACTGATCCATTTCCTTCCAATGATATCTTACAAATGAAGGCCAAAATATATAAATACTTTGTACTGCAACATCTACTCTGTGGCCACTTTACTTGGTGAACCTTTATTATGATGCAGTTCATAACTAAATATATTGTACCTTTATGAAATTTATATTGTTTAGTCTTTGGAGATATTGTCACAAATAAATGTATTCAAATATATGTTGATTATGGAGGTTATAGTTTTGGCAATCATCACAATTCTGGAAACTTACTTAAGTGTTTTTAATGACTTTTTTAAGACATCTGCAAGGAAGTTTAAACTCCAGAATGATTAAACATTTCATCTTGTTAACATTTTAAATTTCAAATTCATTACAATTTGAATGTATTTTTTCCCCAATTTGGGAAAAGTAAGGTACTTAAACAGTGTTCAAGTTCACCCTGATCTTTATTCAGAATACAATTCACACATCTCCAAAAACACTTTAATGCTTTGGCAACTTACATATTGCAGTTCGCTTTAAAATATGAATAAGGATCAGAGAAAGGTGAAAAATGGTAAAGTAAAAGCTTTATTTATTGTATTTGGAGTGATAGGATTTCTCTGAGGTCTAAGATTATTAAAAAGATTAAAAACCATAATTAAAAACAGGTCTGCAGATTAAGAGTTGTTTCTGATTTTTCTCCCAATTTGTTTTACTAAGGTCATTTTTTCAACTTTATTTTTTGACTATTTAGTTGAATTATGACAATGATAACATCTGAAAACAAAACAAGTTTAAGTTTCCTTTAAAATTAATGTTTGTATGTTCATCTAAATATATGGATTTTAGTCCATCATGTTGTTAATTTCTTAACCAGAAGAATCAGTTTGAATCATTTCTTTAGCCTCACATTTCTCCCCATGTATTTGTCAAGTTGAGAGCAGTTGAATAACCTAGTATTAGATCCTGTTTTAATTTTATCTGTGAATGCATAAATAATTTTTGCTGGATTAATTTGATGCTGCAAAAAGTTTTTAAAAAATCATTATTCTCAGTGAACTTCTGAACTTTTTAAACAGTGAAAACACCATATTTATTGATGTTGCTTTGGCTTGTTCCACTGAATTTCAAAGGACCCCAGGGAATATTCCATCCAGCACTTCCCTGTAATATTAAGACTATCTGAATGGGGATTTAGTTCCAGTAACTAATGGTGGGAGGGTTTAGGCTCAAGATGTGAGAGCCACTTCCACATTAAAGTTGCTTTAATTTGATTTGTTTTAATTTCAGTGAACTTAACATAAACCGTTTTCCACAGTTAGTATTTTTAGAAATAGAGAAAGTCAAATCACCTCATCAGCATGTTTACTATTTAGACCAAAGCAGTCCAGTGTGAGGACCAGTGGAGGCCCAGTCTGAACCTGCCTCAGTCAGCTCCAATCAGCTGCTGCCTGATGGTTGTCAAAGCAGCTGGTTCAAAAGGTGTTTGAAGTGGGGAAACATGACAGTGAAGCTGCCCTGGCTTACTGCACTGACCAATCAGCTGCTGCTCCCACCACTGACATGTGACAGCGCTTATAGCTCCACCTGCTGCAACCAGAGGCCTATCTAAGTGTCACAAGACTATTTAATCTGACCAAGAGAAAAAAAAAGAGAGCGAGAGAAAGACTGGAAAGAAGCAGACAGCATGAGACAGGAAAAGGAATGTTTCATGTGAACAGGGTGGAGAAGAAGCAGAGGTCAGGTCTTGTCCCAGAGTTCTGTGTTTAGCTTTTCATTTTATTTACATTTCCTTCCTTCCCCCTTCCCCAGTCCAAAAATGTTCTTACCTTACAGAGGAAATGAGTGCACACTCATCCTTTCTATACATCAAATGAAAGTGTTTTTGTAATTCTGTTCAAAACATTGTGTATGTCAGTGAATCTTAATCATTCTAAATTACATGTCTCAACTCACTATTGGCAGTCGGCATACCGCCAGACCTCAATATAAGGAAACACAATTGTCATGAGGTGTTGTGGAAAAGTGGTGAAGCTGACTGAGAAGCCTGCACCACGAAACCACAAAATTAGAACTGAACTCAAGAAACTGAAACAATTGCTCAAGGTGTTCAAAGAGGAAGCTTAAAAGCCTTTAGAAACTTGTTTCCTCAGGAGTGAAGATGGTTTAAAAGAAATAAATACAACAAAATAAATACACTGAGGCTTGGGCTGGAACAACTGAGGGGGAGAATGCTGTATCTTCTGAGACCTGGCTCAAGTAAAGAAATGAAAAGGTTTGAGATCAGATTCTATGAGTTTTCAACTGGCCTGAAACCAGGTCCTATAACAGCCGTATACAGGTGTGAAAGCTTTCCACAACAGGACTGAAACTAGATCAGAAACCATCTTAAACTTAAACCAAGTTGCAACATAGCCCAAAAGCTGGTTTAAAAAAACTAATTGTGAAACTAGCTTCAAGCTCATGTTCAGGTTCAATTTCTGTTTGTCTGTATATGCATCCCAGCAGACTCTTGGTGAGAAGTGAGTACACCCTAGACGAGTCACCAATCCATCACAGGCTTAACAAAGAGAGACAGAAAATCAGTCAGACTCAGCTAACTAAGATTCACCAACAAGGATGCCTCTGGACTGTGGAAGTACCCAGAGCAATCCCACACAGGCACAGGGAGAACATGAAAACTCCACACAGAAAGACTGCAGCTGACCAAGAGTTTCAAACCCAGAGCTCTCATGACTTGTAGCAATGGTTTAAACCACCGCACCACCATGCTACAGCTCATTTGGCATTAAAGCAAAAAAATACTACTACTAATACTATTACTAATAATATGAATACTAATACTCAAATGTGGCTGGAACACTGCTATATTTGTTTTCAAATTTTTATTAGTTCTTTTGTATCAAATACAGGAAATGTGTGTGTATATGTGTCTTCTTTAAGCTTCTGGCTAAAAAATTGCACATGAAACTGTTAAACTGTCAGTCAAACTATGAATAAATTAACGTAATTTGTTGTTCTGTATTGATGCTTCATCTTTACTGACAGGAGCCAGACACTAAACAGTCATTGATTTGAAGCTTAAATGGCATTTAAGCTCATTTGCATTCATTTTCATGTATGATTTGTCTATGATTTGTTTATTTATATATATATATATATATAGAGAGAGAGATAGCCAAATAACATAAAACGCATTGCCAACTTGATGTTTAATTATTTTCAGAATGACTGATAATCTGTAGTACATACAAATTGTAACAAATAAATGTATAGTATTGCTTCTGGGATTTAGAAAATATTGATGGCAGCAGGCCCTTGGTGTAATTACATTCTTATTTCCACCAAACACATTCTAATTGAGTGAGAATAGGAGGCTGGTGGAGTTTTAATGACTTGTTTTTCTTCAGACACTTTTCAAAGTCTAAATTTGCTTCTGAAATTACTTTTTCTAACATAACTTTCAATTAAAATGAGAAACACTGAAACACCCTGACATCAGCTTTGATTCCAGCTCCCCCAGAGATCATTGTCTCATCAGCTTGTACCTAAAATAGAAGAAAAACCTGAAAAACATCTCAACAACACGTTTTCCTTGAACTCAGTGCATATGCATTTAAATCATTCTCAGAGGAAAGAGATTTGGCACTTTAAACCTCTCTGTTTTTGTTTTTTTTCTGTTGCAACGGTACAACAGTGTGTTTTTCTAAATTACAACTGCAGGAACCAAACTAAATAAAAACAGATATATTGGCTACGTGTAACAATATTGACACATTATATGCCCTCATTTTATTTGTTCTGCATCTGTTTGCTTTGTTCAGACTTTAGACTTTGTTCAGATTTTACCTTGCTGTCACATGGCTGTAATGTTTACTGTTGTTTGTAATGTGAAAACAAAAACAAAGTACCACAAGATAGCATACACAATGTGCAGTTTCCTGAGTGAAGTATCCGCATGGAAAGCACAAGAAGCTGGTCACATTCTCTAAGAACTAAGAAAATGGGCTTTAGTGTTTCCTTTTTTATCTCTTGTAGTTGAGGATACACTAAACCATCATATATAATATTTAAAAGAATTTAAAAGTGATCCATCTTATGGCATAAATTGATTAAAAAAACAACAAAAAACAAACAAAAAACATGTTATAAATGTTATTCTTCAAATTCAAAACATTATGCTACTTTAGCCTTACTTGCCAGGAAGTTGTTGCCATCTGTAAAACACATCATAATGTGTATATAACATCTCAACTTGTATACAAAGCACACCTGTATATAGAATTAATTTCTTTCATTCCGACCTCTCCACCACCATGGGCAAGACCAAAGAGCTGTCAAAGGATGTCAGGGACAAGGCTGGAATGGGCTTCAAGTCCATAAGCAAGAAGCTTGGTGAGCAGGAGAAAGTTAAAAATGTGGTCAGACGAAACCAAAACTGAGTTCACCGGCATCAACTTGTATTCCTCTGCTGTGTTTGGAGGAAGAGAAATGGTGAGTATAACCCAAAGGACACCATCCCTATAGCCAAGCACGGAGGTGGAAACCTTGTGTTTTGGAGCTGTTTTTCCTAATGATACAGGAGGACTTCACTGCATTGAGGGGCCAATGGATGGGGCCAAGTACCCTAAAATCTTGGTTGAGACCTTCCTCCCCTTAGCCGAAACACTAAAGATGTGATCGTGGATGGGTCTTCTTTGATGACAATAACCCAAAACATACTGCCAAGACAACTAAGGAGTGGCTAAAGAAGAAACACATTAAGGTTATGGAGTGGCCTAGCCAGTCTGCAGCCCTAAAGCATATTGAAAATATGTGGAGTGAGCTAAAGCTTTTAGTTGCCAAGCAGCAGCAAGAAATCTAAAGGATTTAGAGTTTCTGTAAAGAGGAGAGGGTAAAAATCACTCCTGAGATGTGTGGAAACCTGGTGACTAACAAAAAATGTCTTACTGCTGTGCTTGCCAAATTGGGTTTCTCCATGATGACTAAGTCATGCTTTGCTTATGGAACAAATACTTGTGTCACTTAATGACATGCAATCAATTTAAATTTTTTATGTAATGTGCTTTTTTTTTTTTTGGTTGATATTCTGTCTCTCTCCATTAAAATTAAACTACCATAAAAATAATAGAGACTGTTCATTTCTTTGTAAATGATCAAATAATTATTTCTCCCACTGTATATATTGCTCTGTAGCTTGATCGTGAATAATACAATTAATTTGCAAAATTGACTGACAACAAAGAGTGGCAGCTCAAAAAACAAAAACAAAAGAAAGAAAGAAAAAAAAAAGTATAAAACATTTTCACAAAGACACAGGATGAATCCCCAAACCACACACTTATTTCTGGTCCCTTTTCTCATCATTGCTATATAAACTGCTCAAAAAAAATTAAGGGAACACAAAAATAAGACATCCCAGATCTGAATGAATGAAATATTGTTATTAAATACTTTGTTCTTTACATAGTTGAATGTGCTGACAACAAAATCACACAAAAATGATCAATGGAAATCAAATTTAGCAACCCATGGAGGTCTGGATTTGGAGTCACACTCAAAATGAAAGTGGAAAAACACACTACAGGCTGATCCAACTTTGATGTAATGTCCTTAAAACAAGTCAAAATGAGGCTCAGTAGTGTGTGTGGCCTCCACGTGCCTGTATGACCTCCCTACAACGCCTGGGCA
>VVHJ01048494.1:0-13295 GCA_015107715.1 Tylochromis polylepis | reverse complement strand
ATGGATAATATGGAGCAGGGAGAGAGTACGACCACGCAGCGTTTAAAGCTCAGAAGTACCGACATTACTCTGAGTTTGATTCTGTAAAAAGTGACAGAAACATCAGCTGTACACTCTGCGCGGGAAGAAAACTTCTTTGTACAAATGTGAGCGAGCACCTAGCACGCCACCACGGGAATGTGACGTTCACAGAGAAAGCCCCGGATCCCCCCACTGACGTGACCGCTGCTGCACCGGGCAAACCTCCACCGGCCCCACTCCTGCTGAACACATGACAGCAGATTTAGTGCTGCTGAAGCTTTGATTCTATTTATTTTTACTGTGTTTTACTCGCATCTATTTGAAAGAGTGTAAACACAAACAATGATTTTATTTTATATGCTGGAATATGCAGAAAATAGGTTTAAATGCTAAACACATTTCTTCCGGTAAGTAACTAAGTAATAAAGTAACAAATTACTTTTGAAAATAAGTAATCAGTAAAGTAATGGGATTACTTTCTTGGAGAAGTAATCAGTAATTAGTAACTAATTACTATTTTCAAGTAACTTGACCGACACTAAAAAGTGCAAACATAAACTCAACAGTGAGATCTGATAACGACTGATTAAAGGTTGCTGACTCTACACCAGCAGTGTGACTTTTCCCCCCATGGAAGTGAAACTTCTGTTCCCATCTTTTCGTGATATTTCTGCTCCAGTTTACTCGGTTTTGATCGTAAAACAATGGCGTCACGAGCAGGTCATCTACTGACCTGCGTGATCCCTGGCTGGTTTCCATCCGGTGCGCTCATCAGGGTGTGAATGTTAAAAAGCCCGTGTTGTATTTGCACACTCTGCACACAGTGTCGTTTGGTGCCGGGACTCTGACACCAACACCGCACAAATGTGGTTTTTTCTTGGTTTTCACTCCCTTCTTTCTCTCACTGTTCAGGTGTTTGGTAGTGAAAACTGTTCTTCCGTGACGACTCCATCTCCCAACAGCAGCACAGAGCTTTTGAAAATAACCGACTGAGAGCGACAGGCTTGTTTCATCAAAGCCAGAGCGTCACTCCCCGTTGCCAGAGGAACCACAGCAGCAGCTTTGACCGCAAACTGCATTACTTAATGCTCCATGAGTGAGAACGGGCTCACCACACGCATACATTTTTGTCATGTCTGAAGTGAGTGGAAGGACTTCCCAGAGCCAGATCGCTGGGTGGGAGTAACATCTCCAAATGCTGTTAGGAGCTGATTTAAAGTGGATTAAAGTCAAGTGGTTGAAGCCTGAACTCCCAATGTTTGACATTTAAATCCAAAGAAAGTGTGAGAACTCGATAAGATAAAGCAAATAAGATGCACATAAAGGTCCCAGAAGTTCTACTCTCTCAAACACACTTACCATCTTTCAGATGCTGTTTGGGCTGCAGGTCAGGGGGGGGCTGCACGCCCCCGTCACTCTGATAATGAGACTGACAGTAGAGGTTTGCGCCCTGCATGCAGTACAAGTTCCCCGGCATTAATTTCACGTCACACTCCTGCAACACATCAGAGAGAGAGTCTGCATATATTCAGAGTTCTTTAATCCCTGAAATAACAACACAAAGCTTTCAGGCTGACCTGGCAGGAGAAGCAGTGAAGATGGAAAGTCAGCTCACCAGACCTCATGACCAAAGCAGAAGCTGGGATTGGCTGGAAGCAGCGAGCACACTGACCCCCTCCAAACATCCTGATCGGGAGGAGAAACCACACCAGAGTCAGAAACGTGAAAAAAAAAAGGAAAGGAAGGCGAGACCTCGCAGACCTGGAGTAGTCCTGCTGGCAGTAGATGTTCCCGTCCCTCCAGTACAGCGACGGGTGCGTCTGCAGCTCGCAGTGACACTGGCTGCAGCGCAGACAGGGGTTGTGCCACACCCTCCCCGCAGCCAATAGGAAGAAGCGGTCGAGCACCTGCTCGCCACATCCGGCACACATCATTGGCTCCTGGATGGACACGGCCGTTGCAGCCTGAGACTGACGGACAGACTCAATGTCAGTGAATATTTACTGATAACAGTGACGTCACTTAAATAGTTACTGAGCAGGAGGCCGATACTCGACAGTAACCCGAATATTCTCCCAGATTAAAGAAGCAAATTAATGAGGAGAAACTCTTTCAGGAGTTCTCTGAAATTAAAGATTTTTAACTGTACCCAGATTATGTCTGCTTTTGTAATCAGATTCAGCAACAAGGAAATATTCTTTATTGACTATTTTAGGCCAGAATCGCCGTATTATCAAAAGCACCTGTGAAGTGTGTCCGTTCAACAGGAAACAACAGACCTGAGAGGTGGTCGCGTTTGTGACATTAGGAGCGACGAGAACACGGAGCAAGGACATCGATGGTTACGTCGTCCACGCTGGGCCGCGCCTCGCTGATGCGTTTGATATCACCTGTTCAGGTGTTTGGCGTAAAGAGGATGAGCCAAGCTTCCAAAGTCAAGGGACAAAAACCCCAAAATTTCTAGAATCTGTTTCTCTCCTCACAATTTTTATGTTTCTCGTGGTTTATTCGTTTCTTTTGTAAAGTTATTAAGTATTTTTTAAAATAAATATTAACCTTCCTCCTCTGTCTCCATTATTTTATTTTATTTTAAATAAACCAGAGCAGTGTAACACTTGTGACTGAATATACAGATGCTGCGTTTTGGTTTGTATCCAGCATGGAGTGTATCTAAGCTCATGATGACATGCTGGAGTACGACGGTCACAGAACAGATGTGTGTAAAGATCTGCAGGTATTCATGATCGGCCATCATCACAGCGCAACCAGCAAAACAAAGTAAAATGTAAAAATCTAATGTTATATAATATAAGAATAAAAATACAACAATAATAATATAATATTTAATATTCACATTAGTCGCAGCAGCGCTCTCCTCTGCCCCCACTGCGCCGCCGCCCAGCTCCGCCCCCTCCACCTCGTCACCGAGGTCACTGCCGTACAACAGCTCGTCGAGGGCTCGGTCATCCGGCGACATCATGACTGTCTGAGAAGCAGAGGAGGCGTCGTCAGAGCGATAAAAACAGAGTCACTGAAGGCCGCGACCAACAAACGTCGAGTCAGCTGTCTCTACTCGTCTCTACTCGTCTCTACTCTTTGTCTCTTTGAAAAATACATCACAACGTCTTTAAGGCTTCATTTTTTCCTTTATGTTCTCATGTGTTTGTCCTTATTATTATTCATCATTCACAGTTTTTGTTACCGACATTATTTGAGTAGACAAAACAGGACAATAGAAGATATAGATTAAATGAGAAAATGCTGGAAATGTGAATTAATGAACATCACTGCAGCTCTTTAGTGAGATGAGGTGGATGGAGGAGATGGAGCGAGCTTACCTGTGTTGTTCAGGAGCTTGTGGTTGGTTTTCCACTGAGCGTGCTCTGTGCGAACCCTCGAGAAACCCTTTAAGAAGAAGGATGAGGTTTGTTCAGCTTCATAAAGTCACAAACAGCGCTCTGCTTTTACAAAAACGCTCCTCACCCCTCCAGGTGTCTCTGCAGCCACCTGTCTCGTAGTTTTGGGACTGGTTCCCCTTCACATGAGACCTGCCTCCACCTCGTTCTCAGCCAATCACTTTGCCCGACTCTGATCACTGGTCTGTCCCCAGTGACGCCCCAGACACACACCTGTAAACAAGCAGACTCAGAGGACAGGTGAGATCCACTGTGATTGGTTTCCTGGTGAGCAGATGGGCGGGAGGGTGCTAGCTGCACCCTGGGGACCAATTAAAAAAACAAAAGGTGTTTAAAAGCACATCTGGGAGCTGAGGTGAAGAATGAAAAGACACCTTTTCCCTCAATGCTTCAGCTGAATATGGACTCAACTGACAACATACAGGAGACATTTTCTCCATAGTTAACTGGAAAAGGGGTCGCTCGTGACCTAATCCATGATGTTTTCCTTAACTTACCCTTCCTAATTATTTTAAACTGCCTTAAAATGAGACCCCGACACCCTAGAAAATTAAGTTACCATCGTGTGAAAGGTCTAAAGCTTATGAAAGGGTGATTTTATTGGGTGTACTTTTTGCAAAAGCCTTTGTTAACAAAGAGTTTAAGCCTTCTAAAATTCACTAAACCTTTCGCCAGAATGTGAAAAAACCCCAACATTTATGAACCGTGACGCAGAAACCAGCTGAAGTTAAAACAGAACGGGCTGCAGGTGGTGAGCATCCACGGGACCTGATTCCATCATGACAATCATCAAGCTAGTGTTGGCAACATTTGTACAGAACTCATGTTCACTGTTGGGTGGAACGTGTTACTCTGTAATGTGTTACATAATAACACGCTACAATGTATAGTTACTGTAATCACATTACACATTTCACTAATGTCACAATGTAACGTGCAGTTTTCTGCAGAGAGAAAGAAAAAAGTCAAACAGCTACAATCAGCTGGTTTCACTTTGTGTGGAGTGGTCTGCAGTGGAGATATGGACATTATTTTTATTAAATTACAACATTTAGGTCCACGCGACCTTTGTCAGGTACAGAGAAGCAGTGTTCATGCAACCATTTGCACACACACACACACACACACACACACACACACACACTCATTACTGAGTTCATGTTTGGAACTTTGATTTCTGTTTTGGGGGGTTTACGGTTTTTTTGGAGGTGTGGGCCTAAACTTTGATCAGCTGTAAAACAGCCTGTTTCAGTTTAAGTGTTGTTTTCAATAAATTGCATTCTCGAAAAATGTTTTGTCTCACTCCCATTTCTTCTTGTTGCATGTTGAAGCTCTACTTGGAACCTTGTTAAGTTTCAACTATGCAAAATATATATATCTTTTTTTTTGCCATTTTTCAAGTGGTCTTAAACTTTTGATCGGGACTGTATACATACACATTCAGTAAGATTCAGCCAGTTAGGGAATCCTGGCTCTTAGACATTTCACATGCGCATGCTATCAGTCAGGCAATGAGTCCACCAGAAACATAAGTCCAGTGATCAAGTCTCCAAAAACAACAAACTTGTTTATCATTTTGCTCCACCCATGATCCGAAACAGGACCATCCATATCTATTAAACGTTCTAAAAGCATCACTTGGATCTATAGATTACTACGAGTGTAAAATTAATTTACAACAGTGCTCTAATACATTCCTTAGTCAACTCACTGATGTACAATGTTCAAGAAAATGCATATAAATTACCCGTCAAACCAAATACAGCTAAAAAAGAATAAGGTCTTTTTTTTGTATAATCTTTTACGATGATAAATCACTGAAGCTCATTTACTTGCTAATGCTAGCTGTGTTTTCATACAAAGCAAAGATTGTAACTGATCTCAGAACAGTGAAAGCAGAGCCAGCAGCAGCTTGCCTCACATATCTGTTTACTGTCAAAGACCAGAGGTTTATCCAAAATGCTTCAGTCACTGTTAACGGGAGACTGACACGCCCTCAAAACAGAGAGAGCTGCAGTTTCCTATAAAACTGAAACAAGCAGAGCTTTCATCACAACAGCCAGTTGCTGTCACAAGATGGTAGTAATGTAAAGGATGGATGCACATATTAATTGAGAGGGGAGGAGCTTTACGACAGCAAGCACTGCTTGCCTTGCTTGTCCTGACAGAACACCACTGTTACAAAGGCCATGATGAGCAGTCAGACTTGGTGGCTAGAAAATCACAGAGCATGTAGCTTTGTATTAAAACAACAAACACAGAAACAGCAGATCACAAGTCCTCTTTCAAGGTAGCAACTCCAAATAATATGACGGTGAATGAAATTTCCAGAGTAGCTTTGCTAAAAGGATGCATTAGGGATATCCTCTCTCTATGACAGGGGTCTCAGACTTGCGGTCCGGGGACCAACTGGGGCCCCCCACCTGAAATCAAAGTTTGAATTTAGTGCGGCCTGCCCATTTTTCCTCACAGGCACCTGTACGAGTTGTTGCCCTGGGTGGGGCACTTGTGTGCTATCATAGCTCACGCTCATGACAAGGACACAAATTAGCAATGTTGGTCACTTGTAACACGTTTCGGGACTGTCACCGAGTGGAGAGAAAATATATCCTGTCACCCAGTGCAAATACGTTTTTGTCACCCAGCCCCAGTCATGTGTTTTTCAAAACCTGCCGTGAAGAGAAAGGTTGGTGACGAGCACAGACAATTTCAGGAGAAGTCCCGACACACGTCATTACTCAACCAGACATGCTGAGGAATATGCAAAATGTCAGGGAGATGAGCGAGAGGACCAGGTCACCAAACTCAAAACATGTTTTTAAAGAAAGTAATACGGCAGTCAAAGCTAGCTACGTGGTGAGTGAGATGATTGCTAAGGCAGGAAAACCCTTTTTCACTGTAACAGTGCAGACAGGATGTAACAGGACATAATGAAAGGCATTAAAGAGGCACCTCAACCAAACAGAGAGTAATATAAAAAGCTTCATGTGAGCATAAAAGTCGATTTGCCTTCCATGAAAATAAAACCACTGAAATGTCGTGTTCACCAACAGGAAAGATTCCCTCCTATGATTTTCATAAATCACAGAATGATTATAATAGCTGCTGCTGTTATATATTTTCCAACACTTTACACATTTTCATACATTCATAAATGATTTCAAACACTTTGGGTTTTTTAACATGTCCTTTCAGTACCGCAGGGAGAGAAGAAAGTTGCCTCTTTTTAAATCGAGTTCATCTACAAACAGATCGTGGATGCTGGAGCCCAAACAGTAGGGGGCGCTGCAGGAAAAAGCACACCAACCTGTCTGTTTACTGTTATCTTCAGATACAGTTTCACACTAAACAGCTACACTGTGTATTGGCTGTGCTGATACTTACTGCTGCTCAACAGGCCTCCTCTTCCTCCTGCTGATCCAGGTGCAGTACTTCTGTGACATTTACTTTACTTCAGAGTAATTAGAAGGAAATATTTCCAGTTACGACACCTTGTGTACATCACAGCACTTCAGAGAGAATAACTTTGAATGTTAAACGTTATTTGCTGCCCACCAGTGTAAACGATCAGGGGTGGCAGAGAGTGAGCGGAAACTTTGGGGTCACTGCTCAGACTCTACTGACATGTTCTTTTTTTAAATACAGTCAATATTTACCACAAGATTAAACAACAGAAAGAATGATTTCATTCATATCCCTGCAAACAGGGAGTGTTAAATCAGAATTCAACCGCTTTACTCCAACAAATGCACCCGTACAGCCGTTTAGTTTCACTTATTTTATTATTGAATTCATTTCGGAGGCTTTAGACATTAAACAGGAAATAAAACACAGATTTGTTAACAGAACGAGAAGGCGACAGAGGTGCAAACACGACTCTCGTTCACTCACCCGTCTCCATTTACTGCGGGGCCACAGTGCACCTGAGGACCCTCACAGAGAGTGAACACCGGGGGGCGCTGCTGAGCTTTAGAGTGGGGCCGCTGCTGAACGACAAGAAGAGCTTCTAAGGGTCTTAAATCATAAGCAGGACCTGTGCCGGATTTGATTTCACTGTGATCTGATCTGAAACACTAAAATGCTTTTTGGATGATTTTGTCCTTGGAAATGTTTTTATTCTTATTTACTTTTCAGATTTGAGGCACACAGTGATGGAAAAACCTGCTCACAGGGACAGGAAGTCACCTGTGAGCTGCGTTTTTGGTCTGTGTGTCGCTCATATCCATCTGGACGTGACCGAGCCGAGCATTTACTGGGGACTGCTAATCTTTTTGACTTTTCATTCACTCTGAAAGCCTCGCTGAAGGTTTGATCCACGAGGTCCTGCAGTTTGAGACTTCTGATCTCTCAGAGTGTCTGCACGTGAAACCAGAGCTGTCTAAATATGGAGGGAGACGGCCTGCTTTAAAATACTGGCGAAAAGGAGGAACCTGTACAATCTGCAGTAACATACTGATAACTGACTCTATACAAATCTTCTAAAAGGAGACCGAGCTCCCTGTTTCAATGTGTGTGTTCAGTCTGCTCTGTGTGTGTGTTCACACATGTTGACACACTGCTGTTTGTGCATGTGTGCTTAGCAGTTCATCATCATCATCATCAGCCTCTCTCATGTTCATCCTCGGGACGGAGGCCTGAAGGCTGCCGGTCTCATCTTCATCTCAGTGAACGGGATAGAAAAGTCTTTTCCTTTCCAGGCGGTCCAGATCACACCCTGACACACACACACACACACACACACACACACACACACACACACACACACACACACACACACACACACACACACACGTTTGTTTTTACACTTCAACCAGCTCCATTGAAATTACTGTTTTATGTTTGTGTCATTCTGAAGTTGTAGCAGCTCCTTGAAAATGAGTCAAATCCGTCCGAGCAAACGGACTCGTGGTTTCAGGAGCGACGGCGTTACCTGGTGTTTGGTGTTGACGCCATAGAGGCCGTTGAGGTTCGCCTCGTGGCAGTTCTTGTACCACCAGCCTCCTCGATAAGACATGGCGCAGCGGGTGACGAAGGGCACCAAGTCCCGGTCTTTGGTGGAAAAGATCCGGTTGTTATGGTAACTGAGAGAGTCACCTGAAACGAGAGACGAGGGGTGAGGCGTGGCAGAAAGTTTCCTTATATAAACAATAATTTTATTCACTTAAATGATTCGTTATCTCAGGATCCGTGAGTTTTATTTGGATGATTGAATTCAACCCTTTGTGAATTTTAGTCTTTGTGGAAATAAAGCCTCAAACTGGTTTCCCATAACAACACAAAATAAGAAACCGTAACTAGGAGGTGCGATCGAAAAGGTTTGTGTTGGGCACAAACGGAGCTTGGCATGTGTGGGAAGCAGGAGCCAGCAGTAATCGTTATGAGTCAGGCTGACCTCTGACGATATGTGACAGTTCTCAGTC
Source organism: Tylochromis polylepis (assembly GCA_015107715.1). Taxonomy (NCBI): domain Eukaryota; kingdom Metazoa; phylum Chordata; class Actinopteri; order Cichliformes; family Cichlidae; genus Tylochromis; species Tylochromis polylepis. Next base: position 4,438 of record VVHJ01048494.1, on the reverse strand, counting down.
TGAAGCCAGGAGTGCAGGCAGGGGCATGCTTTTAGGGGCCTTGTGCCCCATGGATTCACCCCCACAGTCTGGATATTACAGAGGGGACTTTGGTTTTCGACGGCTTTCTCTGACACACTGAATGAGACCCAGTCAGATCAGGACCGCTCAAAGCAAACATCTGAACCTAAATCCAGCTCAGCGGTGCTGGAAACCTTTGATCACGGCTCCTGTTCGGCCAGGTTTCAGGTCCCCGTGTTACCTGCGGTGCCGCTGTATCCTCCCACGGTCAGTTTGTAGTTCCTCTTGGCCACCTCGAACGTCGAGTACTGAGCGAACGCCGACTCGTCGCCGTCTCGCAGGTCGACACGCAGGCTCATCCTGCTCATTGCTGTGAGGTTGTGGATACTGGCGAGTCCTGAAGGAGCGGGATATAAAGTCATTTGGTTTATCAGGTTTTATTAGACGAAACCAAAATAAACGGAAACGTTTTAAAAGACTGGGATGAAAATGTCTTTCATTCCAGTTAAACCGGTGCTGCGCTTGAATCTGCTGCTTAAACACCGAGGTAAGGAAATCCCAGAAAGCTGATTCTGTTTCCAGCGTGAGAAACGTTTCGTCATCACCCAGTGACGTCTCCCAGTTTGTCCCACTGAAAACGCTCCGTCCTGATGATCAGGACAAACTTTCAGGGTCACAACTGTTTAACACATAAACATCTGACTGCATGCATCTTTTTTTTGAAAAACCAAATAAACCTGTGATCAAAAACCTTTTTCACTTCACTTTTATTACTAAACATTGAAACGATTTTTACTTGCTGCCCATGTACCATGTCCACATAAATAATCAAATATTATTACTCAAACTTATGTCATATGCCTGCACTTTGCACTTGTTTTTACTGCAAACTTTTAAAAGTACCTGCAGAAAACACGCCACTGTTCCCTTTAAAGTAAAGATCCGGAGCTCGAGCCTGAGCTGCCTCGGTGGGCGTTCACGCTCTCGGGGTGCTTCTTGTTTCCTAACATTTTTCCTCACCACACTGAGCCTGTTGCACCTGCTGAATGCAAACTTGTACTCAAATATCAAAAAGCGTCTCTCACCGAGCCAAAACTCTCCGTTCACGTCTCCGAATCCTTCGACGTACTCGTTCCAGCGTCTGAAGAAATTCTCGGAGCCGTCCTTCCTCCGCTGGAAGACCTGCCCGCAGGAAACAAAAGACACGTGAAAATACGAACGTCACCTGAGCCCTGCTCACTACAGGCGGCACTGAGACGGTCAGCACGCAAAAAGCTGCAGTCCCATGAACAGCCACTTGAGACTGCCTTTAAAAGTGAGCCGGTCTCCACCGAGTCCCATGAAAAACTGCTTCCTTCTGTAATGTTTTGGATATTCTATAGTCCATTTTATTTTCCCCTGCTTTCTTTTAACGTTAAAGATCTTTTTTAACGTGCTATATAAATACAGCTGGATTGTATTGGAAGTGTTTTATTAGTAATTTAATTAAGATTAATTAGCAGGTACCTGAGTCTGTGCGTTGGATCCAGTCTACAGATGCTAACCACGTTTACTAGCTCGAAACAAAATATGGGCGAAATGTATTAAAAATACCAAAAATCTGAAGGTATGGAGACCCAGAGTGTTTTTAAGCAGAGGAAACATGTCGAGCATTCAGCCTGTAGGCAAAGTGAGCTTTAACCCGGCTCGCTGAATCCTGGGGCAAAGAGGAAAACACACGTAAAGTACGAAAGTAAATGAAAGTGATGTGAGTTCATACCGTCCAGCCGCCACCGTCTGTCTCCATGTCGCAGGAAACCGTCACTGGCTTCCCGTGTCTCCCTTGAGGGAAAATCTCTGCCTCGCCTGAAGTCCGGATGCCGTTCAGCAGCTCCTGAGAGCAGTCGGTGGGGAACGGGTACCGCAGGGTTCCTGAGGAGGAGGAGGACGGAGGGTAAGGGTGGGAGGAAATGTCGAACAACAACGGCACTGACGAAGGATCAGAGAAGTACCGGTGGTGAATTCTGTGGAGATGGCGGACGTGTACTGTCCTCCTCCTTCGGCCTGGAGCTGCAGCGTATACGTGGATCCAGGATGGAGTCTAGTCAGGTTGTACTGCGTTAACGAGCCGTCCACAATTACCTCCTGTCGCGGGTACAAGCAGAAGTCAGGACTCACGAATGTCTCAGATATGCACGCTATTATAAACACATCAGGTCAAAATGAATAGGAATGTCTTATCCAGGTTTTCCTTTGACAGTTGGTGAAAAAAACCCATCAAATTCCACATCTATAATAAAATGAGCCTGAGCTACTCTTTAAGGTGGTCGCCTTGTACACGTCTGGACCTCTTCAAGCTTTTGTGTGAGCTCAATAAGGAAGCTCTGAGTTCATCCATCTGTGAGCTTTCCCAGGTGTTCAGCTGCTACGTCCCCACGCTGACATCATCGCTCTAGTCCACGCCTTCCTCAAGCTATAATCAGCCTCCACTCTGCTCATCTCTCATTCTCCCGTGCAGACCCTCCTCGTGTCCATCTCCGCCCTGCCCTGCACCACTCAGTGCTCCATCCAAGCCACTATCTTGTCTTCATCACCACCAGTGTTGAGACTCCGCGGCTCCTGCCCTAATCCCTATCACTGCTGCGATTCTGGAGTCTAATTGCATAACAATAACTCGTGTTTTCCTTCTAATGATTGCTCCTTATTAAACGATTTTTAGATCAGTCCATGTAAGTCCTGCTCGGTGCAGAGAGCAGACATCGGCTATTGTCTAAACCCAACATGTCAGGTTAACCATCGCCGCTGTGAGAGCTGCTTTGAGCTACGGGTCAGAGACTAGCAGCAGTTTTCAGTGTGCAAGCAGGATCAGCGTTACGCTCACTGTGGGAGGAACCTTTGACCGTGGTGCGCGCTGAAGATTCAGCAGTTCTTTGGCCACGCCAACACAATCGTCACTCCCCACCTGCCCTGAAGTTTCAGCATGAACCACACATGTAGAAGTGTGAGCAGTGTGAATGGGACTTCCACGGAGTGACCTAAAAGAAGCAGCTGTGCTGGAAACAGTCCAGAGGAGCAGACGGCGATAACAAGGGGAGTCAGCAAATTTAACAACAAACCTAAATACTGTGTTTTCAGAAGTTAATCGGGATAAAAATAAAATGTAAAAAGATTCTAGAAGAGAAACAGAAGCAAAGAGAAAACATTTGAGGTGGTATAAAAAGAACCGTCAGCCACGCTTCCTGTCGTGACTTTAACCCGAGTCACTGAAATGATCAGGAAATCATTTTGAAAACAGATACAAACTTCCTCACCTTCATTTCTTTGTCTTCAGCCCGATAGCTCAGTCTGTAGTTACCAACAGGCTTTGATGGAGGTTTCCACGACAACGTGGCGGTGCGTGGAGTCACGTTGCTCGCCTGGAGGTCTTGCGGGCCTTCCCCAACTTTCCCCGAGCCTGGAGAGGAACACTGATGAGGTTCATGTTTATTCAGTTCACAAACCAAACTACAGACAAACACGCTCAGCATGCAGAGGGTGGTGCTGACCGCCGGTGGTGGTGAAGCTGGTGGTGGCTGGCGAGCTCTCCTGGTTGCCCAGCTGGCTGGTTACGGTGACGGTGTAGGTGGTGGATCCCTCCAGACCGCTGAGCTGCTGCTCGGCTGCGTTTCCGGACACCGTGACCTTTACCTCTGAACCTGCATGAGCAAACTGCCTCTGAGTGCCACCACTTTAAAAATGATGCATTTAAAATGATGATCAGACTGGACGCTTAGTGCAAAATAATCAAACATGTAGGAGTAGCACAAAGAAGCCACGGGTGAATTTAGGAGACGCAACGGACATTTCCGATGCAGACATGATGTGTTTTGCATTAAAAGCGAGATGGGACAGCCTCACTGCTCACCTGTGCCCGCGCCGTAGACAATGGAATACTTATCAACGGCCGCCAGCGCTGGACGCCACAATAACAAGGCGGTGGAGTCGGTGACATTTACGGCACGCAAGTGTGTCGGCGGGTCAGGGACTGAGAGACACATAAAGGTAATAACAGTTACAAAAAGAATCACGACCTCGCATCATGACCTCCCATCATGACCTCGCATCAAGACCTCCCATCATGACCTCGCATCATGACCTCGCATCATGACCTCCCGTCATGACCTCGCATCAAGACCTCCCGTCATGACCTCGCATCATGACCTCCCGTCATGACCTCGCATCATGACCTCAAGTCATGACCTCCTGTCACGACCTCCCATCACGACCTCCCGTCACGACCTCCCGTCAAGACCTCCCAGCAAGACCTCCTGTCACGACCTCCCATCACGACCTCCCATCACGACCTCCCGTCATGACCTCCCATCAAGACCTCCCATCGTGACCTCGCATCATGACCTTCGGCCAAGACCTTCCATCAAGACCTCCCATCGTGACCTCGCATCATGACCTCCCATCAAGA